>JAXIUT010014967.1:0-21419 GCA_035586675.1 Eurytoma californica
TTTGAAAAATGATTTTCATTTTTAATAATAAATAAAATACTTATGCCGATAATGCAGATTCCTACAAGAGGGTTTCAAATCCCCTTAAAGTACTAAAGTGTTTGAATGCCAGGATAAGTACCCTGGCATTCAAACACTTTAGTACTTTAATACTTTTTAAATAATTTAATAACAATTACTACTATTCTGCATTATACACTTCTTTTAATTAAACTTTTAAAATTATAATTTTTATTCAAGTGATTCAAATTTTTTGGTAAAAATTGATTTAAGTAACTTCTTTTTAAAAGTATATATTACAGATCCCTATATATGCAAGACAATATCATTTTTTTGCTCTGCGACATCCAGTGACCAATAAAGCGTTGCATTCAAATTTTCATCAGAAAATAGAATCTGTTGCATTATTCATGCGATATTATTATGCATTGATATAATGGCACCTTTTTATTTTATCCCGAAAAAGCAGTAAATTAAAAAATCTTTTGCAATTAATAAATTTTATCAAAAATTCTTGAAATTTTTAAATATATAAAATAAAATACAGTGAATCTTCTCATGATAAATTATAAAAGTTTTAGCGCAGTTCATTAAACTTAAACAAGCAAAATGTCGTTTATTTGACATTTTTAACTAATTAAAAGTGTACAGTGTAATCTGCTGTAATTTCTATTTAGTATTTTATTCGCAAACTTAAACTTCAACTAAAAACTTCAAAAAAGAAAAATAATCTACTTAAAAACGCCTTTCTACCCTAAATCTATCCAAATAATAAAACGTTACCTTGGAGTTTGTCAACGCAAACCTTAGGTACGGCCTTTGTTTAACAAAAGTCTAAAGCAAGTTTACGGCTGCGGTCGTAGGGGCTTGAAGTACGTCGTTCCGTCGGAGAAAGGTCAAACTAAAAGATCGCGAATCCCACGCTCTTCCCGCGGGAACTTAATTAAGTCGGGGGAGGGATGACGCGCCGTCATCCCCCGGCGGAGTTCCGCCCGTTGACACGCCGAATGCGCGTCTGTAGCCTATATCCTCCGGGCTCACCCGCATTGGGATCAAAACTTGGCGGCTCGTCCGGGATGGGGAGCTTCCGCCGGCGGTGCACGCGCTGCAACTCGTTACGGGACAATCACACCGGCTTTAAAATCATTTGCATTTAGAATGGCGGCTCGATTAAGATCTCGGACCGCTCTTAACTTCATTAGCCGAGCGCGCGCCGTTGTACTTCCGCCGATGCGCCGGCGCTCCGGATCGCGCCGGCACCGGGGACTCTTTTTCGCACTTAAGGTAATTGAAATTTTTATTGTACGTTGATGTCGCTGCGAAACGGTCGATTTTTACTTTTATTTTTGTTTTTTGCTTTGCTTGAGGGAGTCTTAACTTTCTTTGTAATCCTATTGTGGACTTTTATTAGTTACTGTTACCGTTGCTCCTGAATAATAGTTTTAGTATCTATAAGAGATATGTATAAAAAATGTAAAAGATACGGGCAAATAGAGAACTTGCATATGAATTTATCTGTATTAGAATTATTTTTTGCAATTACTACTGAATGCCGCATTAAATCTTGATCTTTCTACTTGTTTTTACAAATTGCATCCTTGTTCTTATTAACTTTCCCTTTACGTTCTTGGATTAATTTATTTTTAATTTTATATTATAGCAGCCTAAAAAATAGCAAGAGTTTTATTCATTTCGGTAGAAAAAAGTATGGACACTCTCCTGTATGGTCTTGCCGTACTTGTCATTTTCTACTTATAATTATGTAACTGGATATAAATACTTTCTTTATAATCGGTTTGTAAGCCTTTGTTAGTTACTGTTACTGTTGCTTTTGAATAATAGTTTTAATAAAAAAAAAAGATGTATGTATAATTCTCCACCTGTATTGTATCTTTCTTTTTTAAATGCAATTAGCAAATTGATGCACTTTGTTATATTGCTTAATTGTAATGCGAGAATGCAATTTCATAAAGTGGAATTATTTTTTTCTACAAAATAGTTTTACTAATTAAATGCGAATAGCGGATTGTCGTAATAATTATATATAAGCCATGTATACTTCGACAATGCGTGAACATAATCATAAATATGAGTAACATAATCATAAATATGAGTAAACAGGTTTATCAGACCATCGTCTAATGAGTCCATTATTATGATTAATAGAATACTTTTGTTTTTGTACAAGCAACTTTAATATATAAAAGGGATTATTTTTCATTTACAAAATATTACTTTCAGAGAAAATTAAAGAATATTACAGTTTTCAAATTTCATTTGGTGATCACTCATTTTCATGGAAGTTTTGTCATATTGAATAATTAAAACGATTTCAATTAAATGAAGATTTTAGTGGATGATGAAAATAAAATGGCCAATTAAGCAAGTATAACTGTGGTACAGACATTACTGCACTGCGATTACGCTTTATATGGAAATGTCAGATGTTTTATATATGACAAAAACGTCAGATTTTGTCACAATTATTTCCAATTACAAAAAAAAAGTGAATAAAATTGAGGTAGATACTTTTATAATTGCACTCCTGGTAAATAATAGAGTCTAAACGTTTATTAATTTATTTCTCTAACGACGACGAACATGTAAAATACGAGCATTACATTACGTACTAAGAAACAAAAATAATAAAACCACAACTCTAACTGTTTTAGACTACTAAAACATACTGGATTAGAAAAAAATGAAATTAACATTTTAAAAGTAGAATCACAATTTCAGAAAATGTAGATACCTCATGCACTGTAAAGCTGTATTAAACCATAATGTTGATGTTAAGTAAAATAAACTTGATAATTTATAGCTAAATCCACTGTACAAAATGTCCTTCACTTTTCTATACAGTTTATTTTTGAATTAAATTATCAAGTCAATAAAAATCGAAAACAAACAAATCAGGTTTGTCAACGCAACAGTCATTAATTATTCAACCGAGACCTCGAAGCTCGTAACACTGTGCAAAGTGCACCTTTAGGCAAACAACCCCCTTCGCTATGGCGTTTCATTTGCGATTCAGTGTAAGCTCGAAGCTAGTGTGCATCCCTCCGAGTGGAAGATCAGGACGCGCGCCCCTCAAAGCGAACCGGTGTGCGTTGATAAAACCGCCGTCGAGCACAACAATTAGCATCGCTTTCGCCGCGACCCGGACTATATGCTCGCGTCGCCCATTATTCTCCGAAGATCGCAGACAAAGACAGAGAGAAAGAGAGAGACAGCCCCGCTCCGAAATGAAATTCCCCGCAGCGGATGAAATGCTAGCGGCCGGATAATTGCGATCAGCGACTGTCCGCTCGTGTATACATAGGTAGTCGCTTCCTTCCGAGGGAAACAAAACCGGATGGGCTCTCCTTTTTTGTGAGTATCTGGGTGACGATGATGGGGGAGAAATAAAAGTGGACGATCGACCGTCTCGGGTACTAGCGACGAAATTGATTGGCGCGCGACCTTCGGCTGGCGATGATAGCGCGTCGACAGGTTGGGCCACGCGTCGCTGTTTGGACGGATCGATTTTGTCCGACAAGATTGTACAAGATACTCGACGTGTTTTCCCGCGCGCCTGTCATCGCGTGGGAGTGTGCTTTGGATACGACGTTGCGTGAATATTCCAGGCCCCGGAGCTATAAAACCGAAGCGGGTATCAACCTTTGATCAGGTTAATTGGGTAATTACGTATTGTCTAAATATAGCAGCGACCCCGGTTTATTGATTCACGGAATCATTTATCAGTAGATTTAATTAATGATGATATAGGTATCTGATAATTTTGTTAGAGGAGATAAATACAGTTGCTGTAATGAGTTGCTTTATTTAGTTACTGTATCGGGACGTTCCAAATATTCGTTACATAATAGCCTAACGATTAGTTGTTCTGTTAATTATATTAAAAAGATTTTATTAAAAAATAAAAACAATTTCAATTTGTAGCAAAAATAATTTCAGTATTGCGTAAAAAAATTATTTCAATAAATTAAATATCAAATGCATTAAATATTATATTAAATATTTTATTTCTCAATCTGTAAGCGTTTCTTGTGCACCAGTCTATGGTGCAGATAATATAGTTTACCGCTTGTAGGATTTATCTTGAAAATTATCTAGTTTCAATCCAAAAAATATATAAGAAAAATTAAATAGCTACAAATAAAAATTAAAAAAAAAAACATTTTGTAAAAAATTAAATTTGTCTCTGTCATTATATATACAATTATTCTGAACTATACATCTCATAAACACACATTCTGTATACAGAAGAGAAGAATTTAACGATCTAAGCTCGTCAACTCCTCGGCAGAGCTTACATTTCAATTTCAACGAGGAGGAAATAAAAAGTGCTTCTAAAAATAAAGGAAATCTGATATTTCGCGAGGGAGAGGTCTCAGATTTTCAGTGAGCTCGCAACCTGTTTGAGATGGCCATTATCACGGTCCGCACCTCAGCACATCTGCTCCCAAGCGCAGCACAATCGCAGCTAACAGCGCAGTAAAATAAATGATTACACTCGGACGAAGAGGGGCAGGAGGAGGGGAGTGAAACACCCCCGGCCAGTTAAGCAATACCACTCCTCAAACGATATATATGACGAATTCTACAAAAACAATCCCGAGCGAGAAAAGAAATGTATGAATTCAGCTACTTTCTATGTTTTTTCTTGTTCTTTTGGATATTTAATAGATGAAAAAAATGTTGAACTCACGATATCGAAATATGTATTTTTTTTCTCGTTATTCACACAAATTCTCATATAAGGAATGAAGCATCCAACGAATATTTTGAATTTCGGACTTTATTTAAAGAAACAAAAAATGTTATATCGGTATCACGTGTTGAACACTTTTTCCGCTTATTACAAGGTGTTTACAACAATAAAAAATTTGTAGGATATAATAGATGAACCCTAACATCCTTTTTTTTGCAGCTTTTGGATCCGAAAATAAGATGTTTTTGTAAATTTTTTCATATAATAAACTTAATTTGTAGAAATAAAGAATACATATTCTGATATCGCGTGTTCAACATTTTTTTCTTCTACTATATAGCCAAAAGAACAAGAAAAATCTTCGAAACTAGATGAACTCACACATTTCTAACGGGATTTTCTTGTAGAATTCCTCATATAAGGCGGCAGAGCGAAAATATCAGACTCCCCCAAATTATGCCGAACATATCGATTCCTCCTCTTATTTTCAGCCCCCTCCCCCTTCTTGTGTGCAGTAGTCCCAGTGTCATCCCAGATGATAATCCGCTCGGAATTCGACGGTTTTGAAGCTCCGCTCCTCCCGCCAATGGAGAAATTAATTTGGCGTCGCGAACAATGCCGGCAGCAGCGCGCCCCTAACGAACGGCAAGCCGAACCTCGAATGCGAACCGCGGCGCAGAAAAAGGGACGGGCACCGATCGACTACCGCCGCATAATCAACGGTAAATTCACCATCCGCTCGTGTGACGGCAAACAGCGGGGGATATCGGGGTTGGTTGGTTTGTTCAGCGCATAATAAGGATGATGCAAATGCGCGCTAACTAATTCACACGGCCGGGGAATCGAACAAGCCACCGGTATGAATCGCGCCGGGATGATTCCGCGCGCACCCGCAATTTGAATGAACGAATGTTATTTTTCAACGGGATCGTGGAACGGTGTGGAAATTATTTTAGTTATGGTTTCGGTCGTTAATAGTGCTCGAAAATCGGGCGTGAAAAATGCGGCTAACGGCTGGTAATTTCGGAAAATGTACGAGGAAAAGTTGATATTGGAAAATTTTATCGATCAACGTTATTTATGTCGGGACGCTGTTTACGAAATCTTATAAAAATGCTTATAATTTATTTGAATGGCTTTGAAACGGTTTTATTTGATGGTTTATATAGATAAAATGAAGATTTATGTATAAATTTAACTTTTAGATAATGAAATATTGTTTTTCAAGCTTTTATGTATCAGTTAAATCTTATAAACACAATTTTATTGAAGTAATATTTTCTTCATTAAATAAAGATATGCGGATGTATATAAGTAGAACTGCTCATTTATTCTGTGCGAGAAATCGGTTTCCAAACTTTCGTCCAAAGCCATGATCCGATAAAGACTTGACATACCTCAGAAGACGTAGTACGTGTGATGCGAATCTCAGTTTATTATCTACTTTTCCGATAAACATTTTAAAAGTCTTATTTTCGATTATTTCTTTTATGCAGCAATAATATTATAACCTTTAACAAATTCGTAAACTTATTTTCTCCACTATATTAGCCCGCATTAAAATATGAAAGTAAATTATAAAATTCACACTGACAAAAGAAATTCTTAGTATAGCAAATTTTAAAGCTCCACTTTTTTTATGTTTTCGCGCTTGAAACACCTCTTTGAAGTAGTAGTAGCAGAGTACGGTAAGGCAAAAATTTTCTAAATTAATAACATATTTTTTGCGTGTTTTTTTAAAACCTCTATATTATTGTAAACTCTTTGTTCATAACACACCTAGTACCAGTTACAAATCCAGAGAATTTGTTTAATTAAAAGCTTCATTTTAAATTCGGTATAGTATATTAAACTTTATTGAAATAGTGTAAAAAATTCTAAAACTAAATTTAAAAATTCCGTATTGCAATTTAAGTACAATCTCTTTTTAGTAAGTAATCTTTTTTTAACTATAAAAGTATTTATCATTAAATATTTTCTTAAATCAGAAAAATCATTAAATGTAAACTGGCTAAATTTTAATTAGAATATGTACGGGGTACGTACGAAATAAATAATTCGATAAAAATTATGTTCATTATTTGGAGAAAATACTAAGCACTTAGTGACCTGTTTACAAAAGATTTCTCAAACTTGGTAAAAATAGTTGCAAACATTGCAAAAAATACGATCTTTCTGAGTAATTTTTGCAATATCATGTAATAATTTTTATTAGCCAGATCTAACCACGTAGCAATTTTTAGTACGTACACTATTTATTATTAGTGAGCCAATTTTCCCTAATCTTAGTCGTTTTTCATTAATTCAGCTTTAGTGCCTACCGCACCATTCCCATCGCGTGCAATAAACAACAGTCCAGAGCTGACGAAACGAGCGAGTAACGAACGACGAAAGTCTGCATTACGAATTTGCGCTCGCCCCCGACCTCCGCTACCCATCAATAGCTCGACATGCCGCGCTGTTCAAACATCATTACCGCGGGCCAAAATTAGTCGAGCGAACACAGCCGAAAGTCCGTGCAAATAGAGCGCGACAATTTTATTTTCGTCGCTTACAACATGCATTAAACGGGGTAGGCCTCGCCCTCGCTCGCGCGCTATTATGGTGAATTATGCAGAGGCAATCTCGACAGTCAAACAGCCCGCGGCTTTTTGCAGAAACTGTACGGGCGCGAGCCGCCGGTGGACCTGGGCGCATTTTTTATGCGTACAACGGTATAGCTTCTGTCGCGGGGACGAACCAGATGAATTCGAGCCGAGGGTGAAGCCGAATCGTTGGTTTTCGGGGCACTAGTCGTCGGCTCGGCATTGCGTACCTCATTTCGCGGGGGGTTCGCCGCAGACGCGACCCGACCTTTTCCGCGGGAATGAATCGTATCGCGGGAGTTTTTTGGGTATTGCGAGGGGGAGGGGGGGATAACGTGGGAAATCCATTACCTAATCGCTCTCGGAAATGCACGGCTTTACTTTTAAATTTATACTCGCTAAAGCGGGGGGCTTATGAGGGGCACTTCGAATTTTAAGCTGAGGAAACAATTTCGGTATTTGCAGTTTCGAGAGAGGGCTACATTCTCCTTTTATACAAAAATAAAAGGAGTAGGTATAGTGTGCAAAATTTAAACCTTGGCTTTATAGTTAGAAACAATTGTATAACCTACCTATTGTTCTATTGTATCCTATTAAATAAACATCTATGTTGAGGATTAAATAGATGTATTATATACCTAAGTCCACTTTTAATAGAACAATGCTTTTTGAACAAAAAATTGTTTGAAATAAAATGCAATTTTTAATAGGATTTCCTTGTAATTTTTCTGCCGTGAAATATTTGTTACTTCTTTTGTGACTCTATTTTTGCGCCTGTATTTGCCTTTAAACATTTGTCGGAAATTCACTCTAGACTTTGTACTGCAACTTTCACATTTCATTTTTCTTTTTCAAAAATTTTTAGTTATTCGTAAAATTTTTGACGTAGCGATCGATGTTTTAATTTCATTGCAATGTTATAAGTCCACCTATTAAATTGAATTTTTACCGCAACAGACTTTATTCGTTTATCTTTTATACGCGACCCATATTCTCGGTGGACTTTCGAGTCTTTTTTTTTAAACCATGACATGACGTAATTTCGCAATTCAAGTCGGTGGCAGCGTATACTTAGCAACTCGCGCAAAAGTGTACGACTAGACAGACAAATACGGATTAAGGGAATTTTAGAATATAAATAAAAATTTTCTCTTTTCTGTAATTTGCCCTACTGTTTATCAGTGATGTAAAACATTTACTGATTCGTAATTTTAAAAAAGCACTGTTTACTTATCTTATTACAAAATTAGGGATCATATTAAATTCTAAAGATTTTGCTTCATACTTTTCTGTGAATAATTTACTGTTTTCTGTTCACAATGCGTTGTTTAAATTATTACTCGAACGATGTCTGTCAAAATCTGTGTAAATCACAATATATTTACAACGTACTACAAATCTAGGTGTATAATTTACATATATATTGTCAATTCAATAGCAAATTACATTTTAGATATTTGAATTTCACTACAGTAATCTAAACTACCCCGGGTTTCTACGCTGAGAAAAATAGATTAGAAAAAAAGACTATTTTTTTTAGTAAACGAACAACTTACTCGGTCTAGTAAATAATTTTTACTAAACTAGTAGCAACTTTTACTAATCTTTTGGAATATTTAGTGGCAGTGTTACAATAATGATTGAAATGTTCCAATACTTTGCAGAATCATAAAAATAATTACTGAAAAGTATAGTAATTTTCACTTGCAGTGCAGTAGGTCGCCTTTTTAATATGAAACTACTAACTCTTTTTATTATCAGTGTACAAATTTTCATAAATTCATAAACAATTTATGAAAAGATTTCGAAACCAACGGAAAAACGTTCGTTTCGCAAAGAAATCCCAAATGATAAAGCGCGGAAAAGTTTCGCGGATTACCCATCGTCGCAGGCCACTCCATTATGACGGCTGTTTGCCCTTTAATAAAGAGAACGCAATTTCGCGAGAAATGTGCGCCAAATGCGCGAGATATGATGCGCAGCTGCACGCCAGCCCGCGGGGCCCATATAATGACCCTCGAACGTTTATGTTTCAATTGGGGACGCGCGTGCGCGAAGGCGAACTTTGTAGCGCGCTGCGCGCTGTTAAGTTTTACGACGGCGAATTTCCCGGGGTGTGCGCTCGCGCGCGCGTCACACCCCAGGACAACAAAAGAAAGGAAAGACGCCCATTTCGCCCCACGGGGAATATACAAAGCCGTGAGATGTGCGGCTGTATATATGCGCGAGGGAGAGGGGAACGGTGGGGAAGATTTCGGAAATTTAAGCCCCCCCTCGTCGCTTCTCTTCTTTCACGGCGAGGCAAATTTATCCTTACGTTTATTTCGCTGACTTGTTTCGCCCGCTGACGTTAAGTTAACGGGAGTTTTAGGAATAATAAAATCTGGCAAATTGCAATCTTTGCGGAGTTGCGCGGCAGTTTGAAGAAAACTTGTTGTCGAGATTGATGCCATGAAGAAGTTTCGCGTTATAGGCGGGCCTTTAGCTGTTATAAGAAATATGAATTCTACTGGAAAGTCGTTGGGAATGTTATTGGATTAACGGGCCAAGTCGTAAAATGTTAAAGTAGTTGCGTTCGTAAAGTAAGTAGAAGAATTTAAACCCGAAATTTCTTCGATACTTATATTTTTAGATTTATGTATAGTGCATTTATATTTAGTGCACGTATCAATTTTTTTTTCGTTTTATACATTTATTGGTAAGTTGTCTTTAAATATGCAAGTGACTAAGAAGGAATGCTCACTGTACGCGAGATAAAAGTTCTTCTAAAAATTACAATAATCATTATTGATGATCTCACAGACTGACACGGTAGAACTAATTGCAATAGTTTCTGGTAAAATTTACTTTAGTTTCTTTCTAAATTTTCTGAAAATCTAACAAATTTGACTATAGTTAATAAATTTTATAAGACACTACTGTAATCTTTCCAACAATGTTGGCAGCTGTTAGGACATTAAAATTCACTATTGTAATTATTAACAGAGTATTTTTCTCCGTGGAGAAAAAATTTGTCTAACTACTAAAATGATTTGAAATTGTTCCACAAATTATCAAGCTGATTTTACTACTTTTTAAGGTAAAATTTTACTAAGTATAATGGATTTGCACTAATTCAACTTTAGATAGTTAATTACTTGATAAAACATTTTTTTAAATGGTTACTCTCTAGTAAATTTACTACTCCAAAACGACCAAAAAAATATCAAAGGATTTGATTATTTAATCAAGTTTGAATAATTTTACTAGACAATTTCAATGTATCAATAAACTTGTTTACAGTGTACTTACTTAAAGCATTTAAACTGCAAACATTATGATTATTCCTGATACAACAGGTGCATAAAACAGCCAGATATCATAATATTTATGCGTGATTATGCATAATATTATTATTAAAGTAGGCTTTCAAAATAGCGAAAGCTTTACGAACAATTTGCACTTGACTTGCAAATTGGTTTTATAACCCACAAATATAATTATTCGTAGAGAAAGAACAATAATCAAGAGCATTATCCGCTACATTATTTGCGCAAGTGATTTAATTTGATAAGTGTAATAATATTAATGAAAGCACCGTTTCCACGAAACTCATTATTTTGCGCAGCCAGCGCGTTGTAATACCTTTTCGATTACGTTTATCTGCTTAAAAGCGGTGAAGAAAAATTTAATTATTATTACGGTTATTTGCACACTTTAACTGGTATATTTGAAAGATTAAAAGCTTCAATTATAAAATTAACAAGCTCACACCGGCGTGGAACGACCAAATTGCATTTCTAGTCATAAACTTTGGGGCTGGGCGATTTCCTTTTGTTTTCGTAACTCTAAGGAAAACACCGTTTCGAGCTGTTGCTAAGAGTAATTCGCAATTAATTTAATATTTACCAATTAATGCTGCTTCCACGCGTACTTTCAATTCCAAGACATACACAATCATCAGATGCGTTTTTATATTCATGGTAAATAAAATCTATACCTGAACTGCGATGTAAAAAAAAAGGAAAATCGGAGAACATAATCTTTAATCGTCCGTTATCGCTGAACCCTTGATTCCAGTATCGAGAAGATTTGCTGCTCTTTCAAGCAACTGCATCCGAACGGCGGCATCACGGCCCGTAAGCCGCGCTGGATCAAAGGATACTCCGCGCAGTAAAGTCTGATCGATACAAGTATTTTTTTCCAGTACGCGCTATACGTACAAATCCACGTTTATCTACCTCTGCCTACTCGACGAAATAAGACAAATATTGAGACTACATACGCATGGTAGTGCAGCGTGACGTGCATTCTCTTCAATCTTCGAGCTATTCCCCCAGGGCTTCTATAATCTATAGATAATTTATTCTCCGACGTAGTCGATCTACCGTAGTCTTCTTTTTTAACAATCGCGCTTAGTTTGCGTTAGAAGAAAAAAGAAAGAAAAGTATAATATTTCGTTCAATTTTCTCAAGAAATAATAAAAGATAATTGTGAAAAAAAAGATTCCAAAGTTTTTCAGTCAATGTGGAATGTTTGCTAGGTCCTATTTCTCAGACATTTCTGATAATTTATTTTCAACCATAGTCGAACTATCGTACAGTCTTCTTTTTTAACAATCGTGCTTAGTTTGCGTTAGAGGAAAAAAGAAAGAAAAGATATTTCGTTCAATTTTCTCAAGAAATAACGAAGAGTTCTTTAACAAATTTTCAGTCAATTCGGACTTTTTGGCTAGTACCTGTTCTCCAGACTTTTCCAAGATTTATTCAAGATAGAAAAAATAGTAGAAAAAGTCTGGCAAAAAAAAATAAAACGTTTAATCTGTCATAGTCTGCAAAACGAGACAACTGTTGAAGTTATATTAAGCTAGTCATCAACTAGACATTTGCCAGATATCCGATGGTTTATGTTTTTTTTTTTTTTTTTTTTTTTGCTCGAGAGAAGTTTGAAATAAATAACGGGATCCCAGTTTACGAATAGAACTTCGTATTATCACTTCATACATCTTTTATTGAAAAGAATAATTAAAAAATCTGTTTCGACGTATGTAAACTTAATTTTGAAGGCATACATTTCCTAAAGTTCAATATTTTTGTGCTCTTTAATAACGTAGCTTAAGAAAAAATTTTTACATAAATAATCTTTCAAAGAAATGTATAAAACGTTAAAAAGAAAAACTGTCTCCACCCTCACGCCCTCGGCACTCTACGCTTCCCCGCAAAATCCCAAATATGCCCCTATACATTTCCTCAAACAGATATCACGAGAATCTCCCATTTCCATGTCTGCGGTGTACTGCGCGATCCATGTCATGTAAATCCCGTCACAAACAAGCAAACAAACGAGCGAACGAGGGTATGACAGTGAAAGAGAGAAATATAAAAAAGAGAGAGAAAGAAATATCTAAAAAAATCTGTGTGAGAGAGAGGAATAATAAAAGAGAAAGATATATGAATATAAAAAAAGTGTGTGAGAGAGAAATATAAAGAGAGAGAGAGAGAGAGAGAGGAGAGAAGTGAGAGACAAAAAAAGTGAGTAAAAAGGAACCGTTTGGTTCGCCTGTTGCAGGTCACGCCCACGTGACGGACTTCAATATCGCGGCGACCCTGGAGGGCGATCAGCTGGCGACTTCGATGTCCGGCACGAAGCCGTATATGGGTGAGTGTATGATTTTCATCGGCGATCGCGGCGAAACGGAATTACCGCGCGCGCCCCGGCTTGAATTCGCACACGCTGGTTGGGCGGTGCCCGACCACCCCGCCGGCCTGCAATTCGATTACAACACTCACGACTACCATTGAAGAGGCGACCGCGCCAAGCTGTGTGCATGCCGAGCTGCGCGAAATGTCTACGGCCCCGCGAATTTCCCACGCGTTTACGATGATCGCTGCGCTTTCGTCAATATTTCCTTCGATGCGATTCGAGCAGGTCATAAGTTTATGTAGGTACTGATCGGCTAAAATTTAATGTTGTGTGATTAAATTTAAATAACGAGAAGTAGGTACTACTCAGTTAAAAATGAATTTTATATAATTGCGTACGGAAAATGTTTAGATACACTATCATGTATCATGGTAATGAATAATTGCTACAGACATTGGCATAAGCGATAAATTATAGATTTTATATCGGCTATACGCGCATTTAGATTGCAGTTATACATATTTACGTCATCAATCGCAGATATCAGTAAATTAACTGCGCGCATTAAAAGTATGTACAGCTTTAAATGTATAGGTGTAAAACCGTATATAACTGACCAGACAGAAGTTGTAAATTGTACAATTTTAGTATCAAACAAAACAATTTAATATTAACTATTTAAAATTTTATTAAACTTTTCACAATGGCATTAATTTTTTGCTTTATTTTCAGATAGGGAAGGAAAGAAAATGTCGACCAGTAGGTTTGTCTTTAAGATTTCAACGAAGTGCTTGTTCTTGTTAGGAGAACAAAGCTACGAAACCACAGATCAAAAGTTTTAACAAGTCTGCGAAGCCATTTTCTTTCATCAAATAAATGTACTTCTTGTCATAAAAAACTTACATTTTACCTTGAAGGGTCTGTTAATACTATTAGACTGGAATTTAAACGAAATATAATTACCGAACAAAATTTTAATTTAGCGAAGAATTTTAACACGTACTAAAAGAAAATTTAATAGGGAGTATATGTAAATACTAATGTTTGAAATCATCCCAATAAACAAAAGAAAATAGTCCTACAAAACATTTCGGGTCAACGATTTCGGCATTCAACTTGTATTGTACACATGTAGAACAAGTGTTATTTGCAGTAGTTCGGTGCAGTAATCAGTACAAATATCACATCCCCTTTGCTCTCAATGGTGTACACAAGGTAAACTTGTCAGATGCGCGCACAAAACTCTGCTGAAATCTAACATGTTTTTTACAGTTTAAATAAAATTTTTACTACTTCTTAATTAACACGTGCACGTCGAATAAAAAAGTAACGAGAAAAAATGATTACATATAAATTATCCACTTGATCCCTGCCAAAAGCATATAAAATTACACCCCCCAAAAAAAGTCAAAAAAATCTCGATTTTCGAATCTCTCGAAAGTCCGATCACGTAATTCAACGCGAAGCCTCATTGAAAAAATGATTAACGTCGAGAAATTCGAATATCAACAGATACAAGGTTCACCTCCGGCTGTAAAATAGCAGTTGGCCTCACCATGAATCTTGCAGATATATCAGAAATCACGTAGCGCGGGACGTGAATGAGGCGCGAGTGTAAGCAAGGAAAGGGGGGGTTATTGGATACGGTTAGCGCGCCGCGTCTTCGCCACCCCCAGAACCTCAGTCGGAGGCGAGACGCACGCGAAATTACTAATCCCGCGGCGGACCACGCGAGTCACGTATCCCGAGGAGCTGCCCCCGTGAATTATCGCCGGCCGGACTATCGATCCCGTTAGCTCGCCGATGAATTATCGAGTGGCCGCCCCCACCCCCGCTTCGCGCGCTTATACATCTTTAAGCCGGCGCTGATTTTCTCGTGGAGACGCGCCGTTGCGAGAAATTACGTATGCCTTTCTCTCTCTCACTCCTCTCGGAGTTTCTTCTTTTCGCGGAGACGATTGATTAATGGATTATTGGTGAGGGGGATCGAGGCACGGTATTTATTTACGAAATTATTCATTAATCGGGCGAAGCTGATCCGACGCGGTATTGCTTATCGCCGGCTCCAATGAAGGGATACCGATGGAAATCATAAATTTTTTATCGAAAATAAAGCGATGCTTGTTTTATTAAATGTCCATTTCATTAATCATTGTTATTAAATTCATGAATTATTGTAATTAAATCCCTATCGAATTTAATTAGTATCCGTTTTAACGAATTTGCTATTATTATTTTCATTGCATTGAAGGCGATTACAATCTTGTATTAGATAGTAACATTATATTGTAATCTTCACTAAAATTATCGAGATGAAGCCAGAATAAAATAATATATTGTGCTTAGGACAATATAAAAAGCAATGTCTGACTATAATCGGATAGCTCTACTTAAACGCATTAAATTTAAACGATTAACTATTATTACGTAGTAAATTAATATATTATCGATATCCTTTTATGTTTTCAAAAAATATGTAAAATATATATTAAAAACGCGTAGAATAACATACCGTGCTTATCAAGTAGCCAAGTCTGACTATACACTTACGTATCTACTTAAAAACATTCCCACTGCTCTTTAGGTGAAGTGGCAGGTTAATTTAGTAACAAGAACTCACTTTATTTCCAGAAATTATAAAATTTATCTTAAAAACGCGTACGATAAAACGTGTTTAACAAGTAGTAATGTCCGATTGTACTCGAATATATCTACTTAAACGCATTTTCATTGCTCTTCGGATGAAGTGATAGGTTAATTCAGTATGGAGATCCCTCTTCCTTTACAGAAACTATGTAAAATTTATCTTAAAAACGCGTACGATAAAACCTGTTTAACAAGTAGTAATGTCCGACTGTACTCGGATATATCTACTTAAACGCATTTTCACTGCTCTTCGGATGAAGTGATAGGTTAATTCAATATCGAGATCCATCTTTCTTTCCAGAAATGATGTAAAATTTATCTTAAAAACGAGTACGACAAAACGTGCTTAACAAGTAGCAATGTCCGACTGTACTCGAATATATCTACTTAAGCGCAATAGCTATAAATGAACGGTTCGCGGTTAACTGTTCTTTAGATAACGTAATTAGTTAATTCAGTATCGCAATCTCTTTCTTCGCAAAAAATATGTAAAATTTATTTTAATGACGCGTAAAACAACATAATGTGTTTCACAAGTAGTAATGGTTGACTGTACTCGGATAAATCTACTTAAACACTTTATAAACTATAAACGGGCGATTAACGCTTATCCGTACTTTAGCTGACGGGATAGGTTTAATTTAGTTTCAACATCCTTCTCTTTATTCTCGAAAATATGCAAAATAGACTTGAAAACAATTTTTCTGCATTAAAAACATTAAAATATAATAGAATGAGTATAATAATTCGATGTGTAGAATAATGAATAATCTGGTTTTATAAGAGACTAGTAAAGAACATTATTTAGAAATATGAAACAAGTACATTGTTCCAAAAATAGCGCAGTTTTAACACTGTTAAGATGTAAATTTCGCATTTGCAAAATCAATATTTAACCGACGAGGCACTCGCGAGGATCATTAATAAACATTAATGCCGCAGTTCTCTTTGCGCTTAATTACTCCACGATAAAAGCAGTGAAATAACACTCTGACACGGGACAAGTAGATGTAGATATAAAGTAATGACCGCAGCGTTTAATGACAAAAAAATGCAGGTCAGCCGAGTAAAAAAACGAGTGAAGGCGTAAAAATAAAAGCATTTAATTTTTAAGGAATGAAAAGAAGATGCGCGAAACAAGAAGCGGAATGGACGAGAGAAAAGCTTTTATTTTTCTTTCTTTACGCACCCGCGGGTCTTTACAACCAGCTGCATAACTTGTCGTCAGCCATTCAATTCCATTCTAGATAATTTTCAAATTACTTTTTATTCTAATTAATTCTACCAGGTTTACTTACCTATCTTTATTTCGTGATTACACATTGATCATCTTGGCTTGGTAATGAATTTTGTGACGAAGCATTCGGACGACTCCTTTTTCCACTGACCTTAAGTAGACTAACTAGGAGAGGCTCTCACCTCCGGGTCACAGATTTTTCTGAAATTTTCACACAAGCTTCCTTTCACTTTCGACAAAAGGTACTTACAATCCCAGGGTCCGATGGTCACTTAGAGCGAAGCAGTGCCATATAAAAGATCTGCAACATTGTTCGTTGTTCAAACTTTGATCCCACCAGGAGAGGGTATGTAACATCTCCGAAATACCAATCACTTCAAAACTTTACATGGTGTTTAATTGAACCTAAATATGAAGTTCAATACCTGTAGTTTGACTCCATACGCCTTTCTTACTAGTACGGAGACTTCGCTACTAAACTGGACCAGTAACTTCATACTGCTTACTTTTCTTAAATACATCACATTATTGTGTATAAGTAAATAATAATGGTGGTGTAAATAACAAACATAATCAGGATGAAATCACTTGTGAAAATTTCAGACAAACCTGTGACCCGGAGGTGAGAGCTAGCCTCGTCTAGCCTAGTAAGATATAGCGAAAGATTAATTTTAATTTAAAACTATCTACATAATTTTTAAATTATTCATTGCGCATTTTGTAAACAGTTTAAAAATAGGAATTCAACGAGACACAGACGAATCAATGTTAAATTAAATCATCGTTATTAAAATATTTCTTTTAATTTATAAGTAATTATAAATCATTTAATGCAGAATTTATTTTTTAAACTCCTATTTTAAGGATAGTAAATAAAAAATACTTAAAAAGGCAAAATTTATTTATTAATTGTATTGAAAGTATTTATGTATATTCATTTTTTCATTTGATTATTTCAATCTTTGTATTAAGCATTATAGAAAATTTGTTTGCTTTTGTAGACTTTTTCCAAAGTTATACTAATTGCTGTTATTGTTTCTACTACTTTTAATTAAAAAATTGTAAGTTCAACAGCTACAGTCGTATCAATGTATTATAAAGTTCTTAACATAACATTTAGTTTAT
Source organism: Eurytoma californica (assembly GCA_035586675.1). Lineage (NCBI taxonomy): Eukaryota > Metazoa > Arthropoda > Insecta > Hymenoptera > Eurytomidae > Eurytoma > Eurytoma californica. Next base: position 17,930 of record JAXIUT010014967.1, read on the forward strand.
TATTGAAGACTTTCATTACTTGACTTTGGTCTTTTAAATATCTTGCAAGAATGAAAACCGTTTGATAATTAATTTCATTACTACTTTTAATAAATGCAAACATACAAGTAGGTATAGATTTTTTTAAAAAATTTGTTAATATCTTTTTAATTAAATATCTCTTCACTTTATACCGTGCTTCAGACATTTTAATTGGTGTCGTAATGTACAAAAATTAAATTTTGAACACTACCGTCAGTTTCGTTCGGCTCTTTCATCGATAAAGCACGCAAAACTCGCAGAAAATTTTAATCCCCAAAGCCGGCGATAGCATTTTTTTCACCGGTAAAGGTTCCCTTCGTGTCCTCTGCCCCGAGCGCGCGAATAAAGTAACCTTTCAGGGACATAAGTCAATAAATGTAAATCCCAATTGCACGGGACATTTGGCCGGGAAGTCGCCTGCGCGCAAGCGATCGATAAAATCGTTAACTCTTCGTTTGCTTTGGAAAAAAATTTCGTAGGACTAAGTAATGAGACTCAGCGGTGGTCGTTGATTTATTGAAATCAGACACGAAAATGTACTAAACCGTATAAATGAATTAAGCCGAATTTCCCGTAGAATTTATATACACTATCCGTCTAAAAACATACCCCCTTTTCGTAACAAACGAAAATTCGATCCTTGGAAAATCTTGCTGTACAGGTTGCGCGTAAACGTTTTGCCTCGTACAAAAGTCGAACAGTCGTACGACGACTGTTCGACTAATGAAAAAGTTAAAGAAACGTCCCAGGTACAATGAATTTTTAGCGGCCATTCAACTAGAGCTATAAAACTTTTCGTTAAAAACATCAGAGATCGGACGCGCGCGGTGTACTTTTTTTTACGCCGAACAAGTGTAAAAGAAAGCCTTTTGTTTAAAGTGGCTTTTATTGATGCGCGCCGTTTCTTTTTTATTATCCTCATGAAATTGAAACTACAGTGGAAATCCGCGCTTCGAAATTAGCGAGTGCCCGATCGCGTCTTTAAAACTTGGGAATGAAAAAAGTTCCGGGCGCTGGAATGTGTGAGAGGTCGGAAATTAAGCGAGAAATAAAATTAATTAAAAAAAATTCGTTTGCCTTAACTAATGGGAGCAAATTCAGCAACTAATTATTTAGCCTTTTTCTTCTTTAATGAATGCCATGACTTATGTCTCTAACGTCAGTCATGGCTGATTGCGAATTCATTGGTCAGTTTGAAGCGAGAATTTAGATAATAAAAAATTATAAAATTTCTTTATAATACATAGATTGTACGAAATATTTTACAATATGCTATGTATTAGTAAACTTTGAAGACATAATGAAATCGATTTTATGTATTAGAAATTCTAAAACAAAATTGCTATCGTTTATGAGAAGTTTGAAATCTTACTAACAAAGTTACAACTTGTAGAGCTAGGAAGTTGAAGAGCAAACCAACTCCAACGTGAGTACGTCGTTTCCAGGAAGGGAAAATTAATCTGCAATGATACTTTCGTATTACATCGAAATTTCATTATCACCAATAACCATTCGAACAAAACCTGTGAGGCTTTATAATCAAAATAACATAAATTAAAATTATTTATTAATTATTATTAATGTCTTAAGTGCAAAGTACTATTAAACATTACTAATAATCTAATTCTGTCTTTGACGCTTACGTGGTTTGCTGATGTTTCATTCAAAAGCAGCTACAGTGGTAAACAAGTCTAGAGCAGCTGACAGGAAATTTCACAAGTTGCTTGCTAAATCTTTCCATTATGATTACTTTCGCTCTTCGCCTAAATTCTGGAAACTATTAACTTCATAATATCTAATAAAACTTTCATATTGCTTAATAAAAAAATCATCCCTCCGCTAAGTAAAAAAAGTAAGCATAATTCAACCATCTTTTTTCATCGATTTTTCTACTGCTTCTATCTTTATTTCATAAATGTGCTCAAATCGGTCTCGCTTGCTTATATGACAACTCATCTGTGCAACTTCAACAGTCATTTAGGTGAACTCTCAACAAAATGTTCAACCAGGTGAATTGAATAGATTTTTTGTGTTTAAGCCTACGAAGTATGTAGAAAATACCGAAAACTTATTAAGTTCCAGATGATGCTGGAAGCAATACACCAACTTCAGATTTTCTGCCCGAGACAGAGGTTTATAGCTAAAAGTCCCCTCGAGCGTTCGCATCGTTTAAGAGATAGGAAATGAGTCTCCTACTAAAAAGTAGTATTAATTCTCTGGGTCACCGATTTGGATGAAACTTTGGAAATTATTTTTACGTATCGAATAATGAAACAAAATATTTTTACTTTGATCTCATAGTATTTAGTAGATATGATATATTATTTTATTACATTGCTAGTATACGGAATTATTATTATTTCCTTATCAATGTTAATGTTTTTAGTTGTAAAAGTTGAACAAAAGCTCATGAATTTGAAATAAGGAGTGATTTCTTCCAATTTCCAAAGTTTTGTACAAATCTTTGACCCAGAAGGTTGAAACACTCCTTCTGAGATATTGCTGCAGGTGAATAATCCAAAACACTTGCATCTACCTCCTAACTTGTAAGTGAATAAACTAAAATACATGAATACAACGAGCGGCTTAAAAAAATGTAACCCAAAAAAGTAAAAAAAAAAAAATAAGAAGTCGTATCTTCTTATACAGTAGGTGCAGATAAATACCTCCTAGGCTGTGTTATGCCTGCAGGTCCTATACAGTCCCTCTTAACGAAGAAAAGCGCTTTCTTCGCGGAGATACAACGTGCTTTTCTTCGCGAGAACCTGCGATACAAATAAAAAATGCATCCCAAAAACGATGATGAAAATAAAAATCCCCCGATCGATTCTCCTTCCAGCCCCGGAGATCTACAGGTGCTCGTGCGAGGAGCCCGGCCTGCTGGGCTACGGCTTCGCGGTGGACTGGTGGAGCCTGGGCGTGCTGGCGTGGGAGGCGCTGGCGGGCTGCCGGCCGTTCCCGGTGCACGCCTCGACGTCGCACCGCGAGGCCCTGGCCCTGCTGACCGAGCGGCCGGAGCTGCCGGGTCACTGGAGCCGCGGTCTGCGCGAGGTCGTCGAGCGGCTGCTGGCCGTCGAGCCCCTCGAGCGCTGCTCCAGCCTCAAGGAGCTGAAGCAGCTCGGCCCCATGGCCGGCCTCGACTTCGACAAGGTCCTGAAGAAGCGCATCCAGCCGGCCTTCACGCCGCCCAAGGACCACCTCAACTGCGACCCCACCTTCGAGCTCGAGGAGATGATCGTCGAGACCAAGCCCCTGCACAAGAAGAAGAAGAGGCTCGCCAAGCAGAGGTACGTGTTCTTGTCTTTTTGGGGTTGAAGTGAGCTTGCGCGAGGGGAGCTTCCCGGTTGAAAAGATTTCATAAAATCCTATAAAAATTATTGTTTATCGGTGTCACGGACAGAATCAGGATTGCTTATAAAAATCGTAAAAATTGAAATTAGAAAATCAATTGTTCACAAAATAAAATAAA
>JAXIUT010014977.1:1611-21418 GCA_035586675.1 Eurytoma californica
AATAATTTGCATTAGTTGAAGAAATTAAATAAAGAGTAAAGTGTAATAAAATTTAAATACTTGCAACAACCTAATTAGTTTATCAGGAGCGCATTACCGTTTCGAATTTGTAATGATCAATAAAGTTGTAATATATGATATAAATTTGTATGATAGAAGAGGCCGCAGCACAAGTGGGACACTTGGGTGAAGCAGCCTATTTCCAAAAGTAATATATCGCGTAAAATAAAACTCACTTTTGAATAAAAATCAAGCGAAAAACCAGTATTTTTCTCTGTTATAGATCATACGAATGTTCTAAATTAAATTTTTAAAGAATTTTAATGTTCGTGTTTCTAGTTTTTTCTATGTTAAGCATGCAACCCCAGTGTTCCATTTCACCGTAGTCTCGCATTTTCGCTAATCAGATTAATGAAATTCAAATAACAACTCTTATATTTTGCAGCTTACATCCGTTACCTTAGTGGTACTTCAAAATCTACTCTTAACAAATGCGTATGTATAAAATTACTACACGAAGTTACTAAATTATTAATGAAAATTGTCAATGTGTCATATACTGGATCTTTTATTTTTACCTTTACGTCAAATAAGGTAACTTTTACTGGTTATTCACCAGATTTATCAGTAAAACTTAGTTAATTACATCGCGTTAATTTGGAATAATCAGATGAAATTCCTCAGATAATTTTGAAGTAAAGTTTTCAAATGCACTTTTACTAAATCTTCAAATGTATTTTTACGATGTCTTTAGAAACACAAGCGCAAAACATAAATTTAAGCTGTCGCCAATGCATTTTGATCGCACAATAATAAAAAAACTTCAAATACAGATATGTATGGATAAATTTTCAATAAAAAAGTATTACATTTTCTTTCGAAAGTGAGTAACTTCACACGTAATCGAATACCAATCTAATCTATACACATGTAAATTAATCTTTGCAGAGCTTGTAAGATTAGCTAGCATAAAAGATTGATTTTCTTGATAAAAATTGCTATTAATTTTAAAAAAAAATGAAAGTTTTTTTGTTTTGAGTTTGAAATAAGTATTTTTTCTGAAGAACCTTAAAATTATAATTTTAACAAAAAATAATACAAAATAACGCCAATTTTTAAATTCGTTTAATAAAACAAAAATATTGAAGAAAATAAATACATTACTTGTGCATATCTCCAATTCTCTAATTTTGTTATTTATGACAAAAAAGTTTAATACACATTTACGAGTTGAAGTAGAAAATTCTATACTTGATTATACGTGCGGTCAAAAAAAGTTTCAACGATAATACAATATAACTCAAGGAAATGAAAAGTAGATAAATATCCTTTCTACTGTAAACGCGAAAACGACGTAAATAGCTGTAATAAACGTTCTTACACGTAAAAGTAAAAGAATACTTTTCTCAAAAGTGGGCAATAAACATATTTGCTTGCATTCTTGGAGGGAAAATAAAATCTTAACAAAAAGTGTACAATATTTCATTTTTTATCATAAAATGATCATCGTTAAAAATACATTAATATCCTTTTACTTTACTTTCATCACAAAATTGTTAAAAATAGATTAATATCGTTTAATTTTTATTTTTTATCATAAAATTGTTAAATGTAGATTAATATCCTTTTATTACTCCCTAACTTTAACAACCCAGGATTATTAGAACAGAACATGCTCTCTTTCACATTCAAATTGCACTTGGAAAAGGAGGAAAAAAATTTAGAATCTTGCATATCTTAAAATGCAAAGTAATAAAACCGGCATTTCTTACGTTCGGCTTTGCTCATTTCCCTTTCATCTACGTCAAATTTGAATTACACTCGACGGGCACGTCTACTGTTACATATGCAAATTGACCAATGAAAAATTTTCTATTCTAAATCGGCGCGTGTACGAGTTTACTCTCGAAGGAATTTCGCAAGTAATTACTTTATTCCAGGGAGAAGTACATGATGATGGTACCGCCGAGACAAATCAGAAGGAGTCCGAATATACCGATACGGGTACCGACGAATCTGCACTCGCCGTCGTATTTGAAACCATCGTCATTCAGCCCTTACGGGGCAATTAGGCCGGGAATGCCTTTGCCGCAGAGCAATCAATTACCTCTGAGCGCCAATAACTATGGACCATCGCAGGATGGATTCAGTCATTATCACATGCCATACGGAAAAGGCAACATTTACGCGAATTCTGGAAGAGGTTACTTCGCTTACGACAAATTCAAAGGAGGATATGTGCCATCTGTAGATCAAAGCAGGTAAGACTTATGTGAATATTTTTGAGAGCATATCGTAGTTCCTAATGAAGAAAAGCACATGTCAAAAAAGCATATTTTAATTTAAAGCACTAGAGTAAAGTAAACTCTTCTAAAACCTGATAAACTTAGGGTATCATTATACGAATGATACCTTAAATTTACTAGGTTCTGGAAGAGTGCACTTTTGTCTAGTGCTTGAAAAATGGCAAATTAAAATTGGCTTTTTTTGAAATGTGCATTTCTTCGTCAGGAACGACAAAAATTTTTAAAAGCTTAAATATTTATTTATTTTTAAGTAAACTTATAAAACTGAATAAACAATTAATTAATGGTACACTCGTGCCTATCACAAAAGCTTATACCATAATATTTTTTGAGAGTAAATAAAATTTAGTTTTTTAAGTCTTTTTTTCGATATGTTCATTATATTAAAATTTTAATTTCCAATTACTTTTTAGTTTCTAGAAGAATGCAATTTTTCTAAAATTTTAATTTTAAAGCAATTAATAACGTAGTTTTCTAAAAGATCCGTATCACACCCATGAAAGTCTTTAGTAAACACGCGATCTTAATAATTTGATAATTCGCATGACTGATAGCATTAACTTTTTTTAACACCTGGAGTATCAAACTGTCGAGATTTCGCGGACGCACGCGTGCGTGAAATTGGCATTTCACAAACCACGTGGTGTATTAAAAAATACCATTTGCCGATTTCGCTCACGCGAGCGTGCGGGTGCAATCAAGAAATCGGCATTTCGCGCTTACGGTATGTTAAAAAAATAGTGTGATGATTCTCGTCTCTTGAAATTTTCAGCTTTGTTTTTCTCTAAAATTACTTCTTTCGCATTAGTGTAAAAAATTATTGAACGTGAGTTTTGTCATTTTGTGCGAACAGGGTTGATCGATAATTAAATTTTGATTTAAATAATAATTACGAAAGTAATCCTTAATTAAAATTTAGTTTAGTTAATGATTAAAATTGCAATTGTGATTAAGTTTAATTACATTTTTGCAACGCTGCTTGAATTCGCTGCTAAATATTGTTCAGTTTTCTCTCGTCAATGAAACGATTTTACACATATTTTCATTTTATGCGTGGGAAAAAAATTAGCAGAATTCCAGTAAATATATAATACTCTATTTAATTCAGTATAGATATAATTATTACAGAATATTATTAAAGTGTAAATCATTTGAAAAAATAGAGAAAAAAATTAGCAATTTGAATAATTTTTGTGTTTTCTATCTTGTTTTATATTTCATTTTCTTAATTTAAAACATTCTTAATATACTTAAAGTGAAATTTTCACAAGAAAACATATACATACATTAGTATTCATCATTACATTTCCTAGATGAAAAAAAGATTACATTAGCGGAGGTCAAACAAACAATAAAAATGTTGATAAATATAGTTCATTATAGATTAAATAAAAATAAAATTGCATAGAATTAGGGTAAAGTACGAGTTTTTAAATGTAACAATCGAGGAAAATTATTTATTTGAAAATATTTTTACATTATAAAATTTAATAATAGGTCATGTAACTCTTATATCAAAGAGTCATGCATGTAGTATTTTTTGTTTTCGTTTTAATGCAGCAAAAAATGTATTTTAGAATCTTACAAAAAACTGAAATGGTATTATTATATGAAGCATAACGAAAAAAACAGGAAGTATATAGCGTCATCACTTTTCAACGGTCCCAGATTAAATGTTTACTCCGTCCTTTCAAAATATTTACATGTTGCGTTACAGTAATGTCATCAGGAGCAATACTTCATGAGTTTTTTTAAATTCTTCTTTTCTCAGGCACAAATTTTACGATTAAGGCGGTTTTCAGAATTTGCAAAGATGAAAACGAAACTTTTAACAGTTTTCTTTGCCTTGTTTCCGAGCAATTTAAAAAAAATTTTTTAAATTAACATTTTATGTGCGAATGAAACGGTAGAATCACACCTTAATTTGCGTAAAAAAATGAGTTTTACATTTTTTAAATAAGACTTAAATGCTTCTCTTTATTCTGAGAATAAATGTGTACTAAACCAAACTTTTTGAAAAGATATTAACTATTAGGGGAGAGCGGGGCATAGGGGGCCGTGGGGCAATGTGAATCTTCGGGGCATAGTGGGCCACCCAATTAAATATGTTTCATTTGCTGTGAAACATATTTCTTAACAAGTCTCACTAAAAATAAAGCATTTTGAAAGAATATCATTTTTACATTGCTGTATTACTATATACAACAAATATATATAGTAATACATCAATGTAATAATGATATTCTTTTAAATAACTTTATTTTCAATGAGACTTGTTAAGAAATATGTTTTACAGCAAATGAAACATATTTAATGAGCTGGCCCACTATGCCCCGAAGGTTCACATTGCCCCACGGCCCGCTATGCCCCGCTCTCCCTTATAAATAAGAAAACTATTGTTTTCTCATAACATTATATTCTCATTTTTATAATATTATGTCAAATATAAAGTAGAAATTTTAATATTGCGTAGTACGAGTATTGCCTTAAATACGTAATTCAAAAGGGACTTCCTAAAAAAATTCAGATCAAATAAAAGTTTTTTTTATAAATTTTCTTCAATTTATTATTTTCAAAATTGAGTCTATAAGGAATAGTTTAATAATATTTATTTGACGCTCAATTAATTGACTAAAAATTATGGTATCACTGTTGCAGTAAAGTATTCTACTTATTTTAAATATTAATAATATGTTTCTCAACTAAATATTTTTGAATTTAATTTACTTCTCTGTTATACGTTTTAATACTTAAAAAGTCACTGCTTTTATACTTTTAAAATTTTACATCACATAATTTTTTTTTTTTTTTTTTTTAAACAAAAAACGGGACATCATTTTTGGTCAACTTTTTCTTATACCAGAAACAAGCACTTACTTGTTTCTGGAATATATAGATATAGCATTAACGAGTGTAGTAAAATAAAGTAAAAAGCAGTGAACTTTCGCTTTGACTTGAAGAACTGGCATTTTTGGATATACCTGTCTTACAGGATATGCAAAAGCATAAGGCGCTCTCTAGAATGACCTATACATACAAAATCATTTCTATGAATCTAATGTTTTTCTTAAAGAATGCAGCTTCTTGCATATTTTTTAATTATATAGATATACTAATTAACGCGTATAGAGAAGAGATTTGGGTTTTTTTACCCAAAGATTACAATTTTTAAAACGATTTCAAAGGGTATTTTATGTTTTTATTCTGAATATCAAAATATTTAGTTGTTTTTAAAGACCCTGAATAACTATATTAATTTGTATTGATTATTTATATTTGCCTATTTGAAAACTCGAGATTGTATTTGTATAAAATTTTACGTAAAATTTTGTAAGCATTTCTTCTTACTTAAATATATTCTTAATTTTATTATTTAAATATTATTTTTAGATTAATTATATTTTGTACTTGACAATTATAAAATCGGTAAATGCTAAAAACATTTTAAAAAAATTGTCCGTCTTATAACTTTGAGAAAGCTTTGAAAGACTGTGATAGAAATCAACGTCTGTCTGGACTTGTCTGTATCTACTTCCGTGTATTAAGCATAGAGTATAAGTAGTGTATAGCTTTTTTCCACGATTTTAATTTAAATAGAAAACTTCGAAATCGTATTACAGTCGTAAATTTTTCTTTTTATTATTACCGTTTTCTAAATTGTTGTTTATTGTATTTTTTTGCATTACTCAGCAGATCTGCTAATATTTAACTTCACTGCAGAACAGGTGCACGCTTTCCTCGTGGGTAGGTAGGTCACATTTGTGATATATAGGTTACTGAGGAATAAACGTAAAAATTATAAAAATAAAAGACTGCTACCGCTTGATCAATCACAACATGGGTATAAAGGCTGGTATCGCGTGGCCAGGAAAAAAGAGCTTTTAGAAAGTCGACCCGTTGTAGAGCACGGCGCTTTATATAAATTATTCAAAATGGGCCAATCAGCAGGGCGTTATAAATTGTATAAATCACTTTACAAATATGTAAACATAAAAATTCTGTAATGATTTTTAAAAAAACCTTTATTTTTTATATACACTAGGTGGTTATCATTTTAGGTAAAACATATGCAAATTATAATTGTCTTGTATATATTACAATCTTTAATTTAAAAAAAATTAAGTATTCCTTTAAAAAAGGAGTTAACTGTTGGTTACTAATTATCCTAAATTCGCTTCACACTAGGTGGCTATCATTTTAGGTAAAGCATATGCAAGTTATAATTGTTTTGTATATATTACAATATTTAATTTTAAAAAATTAAGTATTTCTTTAAAAAAGGAGTTAACTGTGGCTTACTAATTATCCTAAATTCGCTTCATTAGAAATTTAGAAATGTGACTACACTAAAGTTATAGGAAATGCATAGAGAAGAGTATATATTTCTGACTATCTTTTATCGATTATTATCTTAATTACTACAATAATTGATGACTGCATCCTCGACTGCATCAGTTGTTCCATTTGATTTCCAAAACGGAATTTTGCTTTATATACTTCAATACAGTTGACATTTTCGGTTGAGTATTTTCGTTGGTCTGATAGAATATTAAAGAATAATTGTCAAGTATTTTTCCTTTTGGCAATTCAATGTTAATTTATTAACAAAGATATCGCACGTTGAAATTATCGTGGGACACCTTTGATAGTAGGTGACACCTTTGATATTAAACATTAAATTGAAAAAAGAAAAAATTCGAGTCGATTATTTTTTAATATTCTATCAGACGGATAAAATAGAATTTTTCACTTTTTCACTTTTTCACTTTTCTTCTCAATAAATACGTGAGATTACGATTAATACCCGTTTCACCGTTACTGATCTCAATTACTTAATGAATGTGGATGTAATCTACCTTTATTAAGTAAATGGGATCAGAAACATGGATAATAAATGTGAATGCAATACTAATAATCAATGATTTCTTCTTTTTAATGTGTGTTTTATAAATTTTTTTTCTAATGATTCTGACATGATACAATTAATTAACGGGGTATAATAGCCACCTACTGTCCTAAATTTAATCTGCAACCTCCATACATGAGGTATCGATGATATGGCACCTCACTCTCTAAATATGAATACGTTATAAATTGTTCACTAATTCGAAGAAGTAAAGATATACTGCGAAATAAGTGAATATTCACTTATTGAATATGAAAATTAGTATTTTACTTATTTAATATGTGAATATTCACTTATTCCGCAGTGCATATTCACTTATTCGAATTAGTGAACGACTTATAACGTATTCATATTTAGAGAGGCATATTTAAAGGATTACAGATCAAATTTCGGTCACTAGATTGTGTATTATAGCTTGTCAATGTATTGTACTGTGTGTTGAAACAAGCCCCATCCTCTAACACATCGGAACAAAAGAAAATTATATAAAGTAAAAAAAAAATGAAAATGAAAATAGTACATCAGGCAACTAGTGCGCAAAGCAGGCGATTTCTCGGACGAGTCGTATTTGTTGCCCGAGCGCAATGAGCAATCTACTTTACGCACGCAGAATTTGCTTTAAGCTGCGTCCAAAATGCGATAATCTTGTGCTTCGCACACTTGCTAGAAGAGTGTCAACCCTCCGGGTCACTGATTTGTATGAAACTCCGGAAATTGTTTTTTTACATTTGGACAAATTGTACATAAACGTATGGAAACGTACGGAATAGTACGGATCAGTGCAGAACCGTACGGAATCGTACGGCAGCAGAAAAAAGTATATAAAGCAATGGGGAAACGTACGCAAATGTACGGAAACATACGGAATTGCACGGCAGTATATAAAAATATACAGCAATGAACAGAAAAATTTACCCAAACGTACGCAAACGTACGCAAACGTATGCAAACATACTTAAACATACTAAATGTTACGAAAATATGCGGAATCGTACGCCATTCTACGAAAAGATACGTTTGTCAAAAAATTCTCTATATAACAATTATTTTTTAGTTTCGAATGTATTTGTAGCCGACCATACGATTGCGTACGATTGCGTACGTTTCCGTACGTTTCCATACGATTCGATACGTTATTTGCGTACAACACTATACGAAATGTCCAAATTGTAACAGTAACGTACGCAAATTTACGGAATCGTACGGAATCGTAGGGAAATGTACGTAGATGTACTTATATATACTAAATCTTACAGTAATTTACGAATTTGTACCTCTTTTTTTTCATTCGGGAAATCATGAAATAAACCACTTTTAGTTTGATCTCATAGGGCTTTATTTGTCAGATATAGCTTGTTTCGATAACACTGTTAGTATATCTGTATGTACAATATTTTTAGCATATTGCGTATACGAACGATGCTAACGATTTAAGTTGTATGTATTAAACAAAAGTTCATGAGATCGAATTAGGAGTGGTTTATTTCATTTTGCGCTACCAGAAAATAATTTCCAAAGTTTCGTGTATAGGTATCGGTGACCCAGAGGGTAGGCTCCTAGAATAAGCTTGAAAACTATTGTTTTGCGCACAGTGTTAAAAGAAAACTTTTCATTTCGCAGGTATTCATTAGAACCGACTGGGCAGCGGCTGCAAGCGGGGCCAGTGTACGGGCCCACAACTACTGGCAACGTTTACCATCGAACGGCCGAAGGCAAATTCTACCTTGCCGACAAGAACGGGCCGATCCGAATGCAACCTACGCTGGATCGACCTCGGCCGACCTTCACCGGCCTGCCGATCGGCAAGCAAGAGAGCGCACCGAACGCTCAGAGCTCCCCGCAGTCGGCAGTGTCCTCCTACCTGCCCAACTATCCCAGCGCTACGCCAAGGCCAATCGGCGAGGCGATCAGCGTGACGCAGAGTCCCGATCTGCTGAAAGAGAGCAGCAGTGTCATCGGGAAGGTGCCGTCCTCGTCGGCCGTCGGTACCAGCAAAAGTCCGATCGTCGTTAGGGACTCGGTCCTCTTGGGCGACTACGAGAAGAGGATTGCTGAGTTCACCAATAGCTGGCCGAAGCTCTCCTCTTTCCCGGGAGCTTTTGGCAGCGCCAGCTCCTTCTTACCCGGTAAGTTTTAATGGAAATATTCATTGGACTCGACGATTGTGAATTTTGTAAGTGGTAAAAACATTTTTTCTTTTAAATTGATCGGCTTGTATACTGAAAAAAATTAAACGAAACGTTAACTTGACGGATAAACAATGATAACCCTAGTTAAAAAAAAGTAGATTTTCTAAGTTAAATTTACTTGTAACAGGCAAGTAGAATCTGCTTGACAGTCTTAAGAAGTGTCTGGAACACTTGCACGATCAAGCAGAGCTAACTTGCACCCAAGCAATATCTACCTTGCAAGCAGATGCAACTTCGAGCCACATGATCAAGATGTTGCTTCAGTCATTTAAGCAAAAACCGCTTTTAATGTTTTTCGGTGTATGTGTTCTTTAGAACTTACTAGACTTACTAGACTATAACTTTACTAGAAATCAATGTCTGACTATGTCCGTCTGTTTCTACTTCCGCATATTAAGCCCAAATAGCATGGATATTTTCAATGTAGTTAATTTATTAAAAATTAGACATCTTTTTAAAAATAAATTAATATTAATTTAAATTTTATTTTTTAATTAAAATAAAAATTCTAAATTGCTGCAAGTCACCATGTATAGTATTGGTAAATTTCAAATGAATTTGTGAAATTTATTATTACCATCAACATATTTAAAAAGGATCAAAAAGAGTAATGATCATGTATTTCAGAACACAATTTTTAATTTAACAACTTTTTTGCAATGCCATATAACAAGGTGTGCTATATTAATTTTAACACTTTTACCAAAGATTTTCATCGATACTGATTACTTTCACTTCTAACAGGAATACACACTTGAACATAAAATGTACCGCTCAATGATAGGGGTTTTTATTTAAAAAATTCAAGTAACCCCAAATTTTTCATAATAATCGTCCCTTAGGTCAAAGTCAAGGTCACTTTCAGTTGACCTCATTCGAACCATACCAACTTAGTCTATGTAAATTTATTATATCAACTACACTGTCATAATTCTACACTGTCACTATTTGAATTAGCCATTAATAGTATACCCTATATATATGACCATACATATACTTATTTTATCTTTAGATATATATGTTCAATATTATTGATAACTGAAATAATTGAATCGACAATTGAGGAACTGGGTTTTTCGTACACCTTTTTTTGTACTGCCTATTTTTTTGTTATATATCTATTAGTAAACATTTTTTTTATCAGAAGCTGAATAATTAAAAATTTTTGTTATCTAATGCTTCCCCAGATTGCAAATATCTTTTTACAGCTCAAGAATATATTACAAGTGCATACTAGTTTTATTGCTAGGTTTGATTAAAGCTCCACATTATCGTACAGTGCAAAAGATAGACTAGCCACTAATGTTTGGTGCTATACAAAACAATATTTAAATAATGAAGACCAACTTAACTTAAATTCTTAACAATTTTGATAGTAAATAAAAAATTTACTTTTTATTTGGATTTCATTTTTAGTAAATAATAAAATTTATTAATAACTTATTTTGAAAATAGTTACATAAATGCTACGGTATCAATTCAACGTGAAATCGACATTAATTTAATCGCTCGAGAAAAAAAATTTTTTTTTAAATTTTTCATTACGTAAAATATTTAAAATTCCTTGACATTTTAAATTATAGGATCGCCATTAAGCCAAACCTTTGCGACGTCGTCCAACGTGGCGAGAAATTCAGACGGCTTGGATCAGTTCAACTCGATCGGTAGGAAGGGCTACGCGGTGAAAGAAGAAATTGATGAGCCGCCGATTGATTTTAGAACCATGCCGATCATCACGTCGCCTGTTCACTATTATCCAACACCTAAGACACCATCGCTTTACAGCAACGTTTTTGGATAGATTTATGCTTACGGCAGCTCCGCCTATAGACTGCATTATAAAGTTTTACGGTGGAAAAAAATTACGCGTGCGATAGATGCATCGATTTATTTTACCTCGTGTGCACGATTGACGTAATATTTCTCAGTTGAAGAAATTTTATCGGGCAAACGTAAATTTAAATCTAATAAGCTTAATCTTATTTATTTAAAGTGTAAGCGATATTTTTTATGCTTTTAAGCGCGTTCGAAAAAAATTCTTGCAATAATAGCAAAATTGTTATTATTTGAAAAGTTGTTTAAGGATTACGAGCATAAAATTTATGAAATTAATAATTCGAAGCTGATTTTTGTAATTTAAAATGTTGAATGCGTGTAATGAAATAGTTGTAATTTTATTATTTATTTTTAATACGATAATTGCGTACGTGTAGCTAAATATTTTTATCGCTTTATTGTACATTTTCTTAACATTTTCTGACCGAATTTTTTTTTGCAAGAAAAATTTCTAAAAACAATTCCATTATGGTTTACAATGATTTTTGAAGCTTTTGCTTTTTTTCCTTAATGCTAATTTTCTCAGTTTCTATATTGAATATATAGAATAACGTATAGCCCTATTACGAAATGGCAAATTATTAACTTTAATCTGATCCATATGTTCATTCTTAGCTGTCATGAATAGTTTAGTCAAATTTGATTACCAATTCAATTACTGGGATATTTTTGACTTAGAATACATGACAAGTATTTACATCAAGAGAGTGAAATTGCAAAAATTTAATTAATTCAGATTTAGAGACTGTGCACATTGGGCCTGAAAAAGTGATAATTTCCTGCAAAATTAAAAAAAATATATTGCTTGTTAATAACTACATATGTATTTTGTAACAAAAGAAATATGTATTTAATTAAAAGAGTAGAGCAGTTCATATAAGTGCTTACATAACACACAAATTGAAAACAATTAGTTTTATCAAACAGGATCGCTTGTAGAGTCATTCTTCGACTGTTACTCGATGAGTACATGTGTAATATTAATTTAAAAAAGCGTAGCCGAAAGTCATTTCACGTTAAACAATACAAACGTTAATAATTGAAATCATCCAACGCGGATTCATGTGGGTGTAAGACGAGATCCATTATATAACGATAATAGGCGAATAATCGACTTTTCTTTATCAAAATTCGAAGTCGAAAAATTTTTCGATAAGACATATGAATAATGATCAATAAATTAATAACCAAATAACGAAGTTAAAATATTCGCGCGAACCGCTAGGCGCGCGAAGCGCGCTCAATTAACTAGTACCTCCGTAATTAAAATAACCAACGTGAACTACACTGAGGACGTGTGTATCTGTAATCTAAAAATAATAGGCGAATAATCGATTTTTCTTTATCGAAATTCGAAGTCGAACAAATTTTCGATAAGACATATGAATAATGATCAACAAATTCATAACCAAATAATGAGAGTTATTAAAGCTAGGCGCTCAAATTAACTAGTTATACTCTAAAAATAATAGTCGCATAATCGATTTTTCATTATCGAAATTCGAAGTCGATGCATTTTCGATAAGATAAGATAAGCGAATAGCGATCAACAAATTCATAACCAAATAATGAGAGTTGTTCAAATGTTCGCGCAAACCGCTAGGCGCTCAAATTAACTAGTTATACCCTAAAAATAATAGTCGAATAATCGATTTTTCTTTGTCGAAATTCGAAGTCGATAAATTTTTGATAAGGTAGACGAATAACGTTCAACAAATTCATAACCAAATAATGAGATTTATTAAAATGTTCGCGCGAACCGCTAGGCACTCAAATTAACTAGTTATACTTTAAAAATAATAGTCGAATAATCGATTTTTCTTTATCGAAATTCGAAGTCGATAAACTTTCGATAAGACAGACGAATAACGATCAACATGTTCATAAACAAATAACGAGGTTAAAATGGTTGCACGAACTACTAGGCGCTCAAATGATCTAGTGTTGTTTATATCGAGGAAGCGCGCAGCAGCGGTTCGACGATCGTTTCGCAATTGCTCTCGTCGGACCGGAATAATGTTCTCCCCGTATGCGTGCGGGCAAACGCGGACGATCGATCTTGGTGAAATAAGGAATTGAAGTTGCCGATGATCGAAAGTCGCGGTCAAGCCCCCCCGGATCCCACGTGGATGAAAGTGGCCAGGAACTTTCACGTTCCGGAAGATGTTATACAAATGCGTGAATTATATCACCCGGCACTCCTTCGAGATTTTTTTCTTCAAAATTAATTGATTCCAGTAGACCAATTTCAGGTGAATTATTGATTCGGCGCTTAAGAGTCTCTAAATGTTTTGGTGCGTTAGAATGAACAAATTTAAAAAAATTTACAGTTACGATGCATGTTAAAATGTTTTATGGAAAAAATTGTATATAAAACGCTTTTATGGCAGAGTACTTAAATGACATTTCTAGCCTGAAATTTCTACTTGCACTTTTTTTCAAAATTAATCGATTTCAGTAGACCAATTTGAAGTGAATTATTTGTTGAGCGTTTAACAGTGTGTAAATGGCTGGGTGTGTTAGAATAAAGACATTTAAAAAAAATTACGATGCATGTTAAAATTTTGTACTGGAAAAATTGTAAATAAAATGCTATTTTGCTATTTTATGACGAAATTAGATTACTGGCCTAAAATAACGACTTTTTTAAACTTCAATTTAAATTTTATTTTGCGGTTACTTGCGATGTATAACTTTTTTTATTACTGAAGCGCTTTTACAGTGAACTAATGAAAAAGCTATATAAGTTTGGAATGTGAAAGCTTATTTAAAAAAAAAAAATGTTTTTTACAACTTTGCATTCCTTTTTACCTAAACTAAAAATACTATTTTTTTAAGAGTAAAGAAATCGATATAGTACGTTGTCTAATAAAATTAATTTACTGATGTTATAATATCTAAAATATAATCGACTAATCACAAATCACGTATACGCGTTTACTAATTAAAATTGAAATACACGTGTATTAAAAAATCGAAGCGTATAAAGCGGAAGCAATTTTAAAGTAGTAATGAAATAACAGATGGCTTAGAGATTTATGATACTGCACTTGTATACAGTGCCCATGATTTGAATGCTACTCATTGTAAAAGTACTCATTGTAATTCACCGCTTTAAAAACCGGATTGGAAGAGGCAACATTACATGAATAAATGAAAATATAAATGAGTATTATGTAATTATGCAATTAGTCTACTTAATAAAAAAAATTTTTTTTCTTTTACCAGGATTTTATTATTTTATATTAGTTTAGAAAAAAAGCTAATTTACCCAATACGTATAACATTGATATTTTTCTGGTAAAAAATATACCAACTACACTGGATAATATGCCAATAATGACCAACTTCGTTTTAATTCCTAATCTAATATATATATATAGGGGAGAACGGGACATAGTGGGCCACGCACACGATTTTTTAGAGACGTATTGGGACTTGACATTTCCAGTGGCGAAAAGTGGAACTACTCCAAGCTTGCATTGCAAGTATATCTACAGGTATATTACAAAAATGGCCGCCCTAAGCTTTGCTTCAATGGGGAATATTATAACTATATCTATTGGCCATGCCCTCATGCCAAGTCCCAATTGCGGGCCACCTTGTCATCCAAATTTGTTCGACAACCCCTAAACTTAACATATAATTGGTACGATACCTCATGTTTAGGGGTTGCAGATCAAATTTAGATGACAAGGTGGCCCGCAATACGCCTTTAAAAAATCGTGTGCGTGGCCCACTGTGCCCCGCTCTCCCCTATGTATAATATATATCTGTGTAAAAACCTTCTATATAAACATGCTAACGTCATTTCAAAACATCAGAGACACTGCCTGAAAAGAAGGCAAAAAACTGTCTTTTTTCAATACAGGTTCTTCTTGTAGATAGACTCGTTAAACCTGCAATTGCAAAATAGCAGTTTGTGCTTTTTTTTTTTAAATTCAATACTTCTGCAAAACAAAAAATTTAACCTTTTTTTCCTTATACTTATAACCTTAATACTATTTTTAAAGAATTTTAAGCATTTTCATCGCCCCGCTACAAATACCAACAAGTCACTTACACAAAAACAAATTTGAAGTTTACAACAGTTTATATGTAATAGTAAATTGTGCCCATCACAATATGCTAATTTAATTAATTGATTATATAGTGTAAAGTAGTTTAATTGTCGACGCAGTTCAGCAACCGATAGCTAACGCTTGGTATTATATTTTTGTCATTCGTTGGTTTAAAAAGTTGACCAAGGATTGGTATTCTTAATACATAAGTCATTTTGGTTGGGTTATTTTCTACCTGGGTGGTTACCGTCAAAACGACGGTAATTTTTAATACTAATTTTTCTCTGCGTATTTACTGGCCGTGGGTTAAAAACACCGAGGCGCTATCATCCATATTAGTCTACTGTCGACACAAAGACATACGCAAGCAGTAGATAAACTGTCTTCAAACATAAGCGTTGTCAAACTTTCAATGAAATACCGATTCTTTTGTAAAAACCTTTCCATCAATCGCGCGATTACCGCAACTCATCCCGCGAGCAGACAACCTATCCTCCAGTGCAAAAAAAGCGTCGCTAGGCGGCGGACGACAGCGCCGCACAGTGAACCCAACGTAAAGAAAAAATTTCAAAAACTCGTTACACGCGGATTTAAGGCCAAAATAATTTTGTGAAACGGTTTTCAATTCGTTTTTGACTGCACTTTAAGAAACCGTTTCCCCCGAAATGTCAAAATGAATATATAATCGAAATATAGAACGTTAAAGTGACACTACAAAAAACGCTATAATACTCCGCACATTCATTAAGCACAATTTATTAGCTAAGTTTTTTAGCTCACTTTTGAAACTGACTGGATAGTCCAAAAAATCTTTTTCAAAAAACGAAAATGTGATTTTTTTATATTTAAAAAAGCTTAATGAATGTACGCAGTATTACAGCGTTTTTGTAGTGTCACTTTGACGTTCTATATTTCTAAGATATATTCATTTTGACATTTCGGGGGAAACGGTTTCTTGAATTAGTATATAGAAGCAATCAGTCGTCCGTTCGTCCGGCGAGATCAACAGCCTCTCGCTCTTACGTCGCGCGGGGAACGCGCGTCGAATGCCACGGTCACCCGCTCGTTCTCTCGCCGGCGCGCACATCCCCCGTCACTCGCACTTTCACTCGAAAGTCCTGGCGAAACTTTCGCCGACGCCTGCAGCGCGCGCGGATCGCTCGCGACGATTATGCCCGGAAACGCGGGTCGCGCGGTGTTACGTCGGCTCGCGGAGGTTATTTTTTTCTTTTTCGCGGCGGTCAAAAGTGCTCCGTCGCTCGCTCCAATTTCGCGAAGGTACGCTTCGCGGGAACCTGGCATTTTTTGCTCGCGAGAACGGCCGGGCGAATCGCTCGCGGCGATATAAGTCAACGGACTTTCTTGCGAGCTTTTATTCTCTTTTGAGAAACGCATTTTTTTTTTAGAATGTAATCTTGCTTTCGTTGTATAGGTGTAAGGCAACAATGGGCGTTTCTTTCAGCCTATAATGGCATCACAGTTTGCGCTGAAAAATGTGTAATTGATATAGTAATTATTTGTTTATCAAAATTAGGTTAGGAAAAATTACTCTTTTTGTAGTAACGAGGCGATCTATTTGTGTACTTTGAGCATAATTTTAGAGACAATTGATTGCAATGATTACAAGAATTCAATCAATTTTTTCAACGACAGTTATAATACTGTGCAAATGATTCAGCACTAGTGGCTTTACTCAGCGTCTAACCATTCATGCCTGAACGTGTTATATAAAACTGAAGCAGCTCACCCGTTAGTGGAAAAAATATCAGACGTAGAGTCAACCTGTCGATAATAATTTTCTATTTATTAAACACCACAATCTAAGTAATGACTATTCTATAAAATATTATTATTTAATAATAATATTTTATACTTATAGTTAGTCTTTTTTTATTTAAGAATCATAGTTCAGAAAGAAGACTCGAATTTTAGTTGTTTTTGTGAAGTTTGTTGAGTTTATTTATTGCCGGCATTTCGGTATTGGTATGGAGTACCTTCTTCTGTTTTTTTTCTTTTTCTTTTAATAATTAAATGAATTCATTTGACTCGTTTTAAATAAATGTAGTACCAAAAAAATGATAGTCACAGTAGTCAAACAGGCGGCTACAAGCTCTGAATTAATTATTGAAGTTACCGAAGGAACTATTATAAGTACCGAAACTTCAGTAATCAATAAGTCAATTCAACATACTTCGTTCAACGTAATCATTCGAGATAACTTTTACCTTTGTTTTAAAAATCATAATGATTTATTTAATTTTCCAGATTGAATGTGATGATCATTATCAAGAAATTATAAATTGACTTCACATCGATTATAAAAAGTGATTGCAAAGTCACTTATTCAAAACTGGTTTATGATTACATGGAATGAATAACCCCTCGGTAGCTGGTTTCACATTTGCCACAGAAATTATTTGATTCTTATTTTCAGAGGCTCTGAATGATTACTTACAACATATATGAAAAACATGTATAAATGTTGCAACATTAATAGAGCTGTTATCCAAATATCAAACAGTTCTGAATTTAAATTCTATCACCGAGGGTACTCCCTTCAAAAGTTGTAATATTTTAAAATTTTATAATAATAATTGTTGAAAAGTATATTAATTAACCCTCAAAGTTATGTGTGATCGAGTAAATAATCCCCTTAACAGAAAAATAGTAATTTTTCTCAATATTCGTTTAAAAGTAGACAAGAACAATCTATATTATGCTTATTTTAAAGATGAAGATAAAAACAATCAAAGAGTAATCGTGTCAATGTCTCTCAATTAATACCCAATTAACCTTGCTTTACGAAAACCAACAAAATTTCGAGATCTCACAAGGCCTCGGCAAAAACATGTGAGATGAGGATAGATAAACTCTCAAACGTAAATTCAAGACTACGATGTTCCCTTTCAGCGTCCATAAAGATACGGTGTAACGGCCGAAGTCCCAGATTTATGCACAACCTGTGTACGCCGCAGCAAGCTTTCACGCCAATAGCGATTCGCATTTAATAAGTGAAATTTTTATTTAAAGATTCGAAAATAAGCAAAATGAATATTCAATATTTTTTTAAAAGTTTTTTTGGCATAAACAAAAAAATCGCACGTGTATGTACTTACAGTCGTTGTTTCAGTCATTACCAATTACCGATGTCAGCTAGATAATTTGATATAATTTTTAGGTTTAAATTAGGTTTTGACGAAGTTATGGATTAATAAAATTTTGACGTGCACAACTTTAAATTGTAATTTTAATATCCAATTTACTATTTTGCACGATGGGTGTCTACTTCACCTTTTCGCAATATCTCAATCAACTAAGTAATAATTAGAGCACTATTTATTTCTACCAGACACTACCTTATCATTTTAATAGAGGGGCAATTTCTCTTTAAGAAGCTGTTATTTGTTTTTTTAAGGCATTTTTTTTCTTCAAGATGTACGCTTTTAAATTCAGAAGATTATAAAAAATAGCCTATACTGTATCTACATTTTGACTATGAGGGAATTCCGACAGACCCTACATAAAATTTTTAAATACCCAAGTTAGCAATATTGCAGAAGGATTTTCGATGTATATAATCGAAGTAGTCGTAGTCAAGGTGTTGTTTAATGGAGACAGGTGTGGAAAGTTAGCCATTTTTGTAAAAGTCTTCAGCAAAATCCGGTATTTTTCCTAGACATCGGCCAGAATCTCATGAGCAGCAGAGACAGTTTCAGTAATTTTCAAACGGATACTTATTACATTTATTTCCTATGCCATAAAATATCATGTGTAATTTAAATACCGACGGGTATAATTGTCATATATACCAGTTTTACACGTACTCTCAATTTTTATGGGTATTGTCAACTTTTTAACGTTGAGTGACAAAATATAAATTAATAAAAAAAAAAAAAAAAAATATTAGCATATGCATTAAAAATAAACAAATAGGATATAACGTGTTATTTTAGGTGCATTGTATGCAGTAAAATTATCCATACTGCATCATATAATGCGACGATTCACATTCTACTTTTCCTACAATTAATTAAGCCGTAACTGAATGTGGCAAGTTTAATGGTAGCAAAAATTTCACATCAGAGAAAGGTGGCAATAAAATATTTATTTATTCAAGTATCTCGTTGATTTAAGTGCCCACTAATATTTTAATGTACCAAGTGATAAACGATAAATCTCTATCAATCACGGCCATTTCAGCGAATCGCACAATTTCTAATGAAGGTCGTTATCCCATTTTAACATGTGCTCACGATAATAGACGAATGAAAAACAACGAAATCTGGTAGTTAGCAAAGAATCTTTACTTTTCCTCTTTACAATTTCGCCGATGCAAAAAATACAGTCGATCTCGCCACGGTAGTTAAGGATGTTCTATGCTGTCTTGCTGCGGGGTGAGGTAAGGGGGGTCCCCTCTCTCCCCGCGGCGTCGCCCCTCTCGCCGCGCGCCCCCTCCCGCAGCCAACGAACTCGACGTTTTGTTTACATTTTCGCTTGTTTCTTTCTTAA
>JAXIUT010014988.1:0-21414 GCA_035586675.1 Eurytoma californica
ATGGGATATTTAGTGGTCACAGATCATAAATTTTGCCACTTTATGATCTCTTTCTGGTTAATTTTCTACCAGGGATCTAATGATAGATATTTAAAAGTGAATTTGATTACCATACAAGCACGTCAATTACTTTCTATTGCAGTCGATTCAAGCGTTAGAGTCAAAAGGAACCTTTAATCATCTAAATCTCACCGTGTCGCTACGCGTGGGAGCGAAATCAGACGCTTCGCGTAAACCAATTAAGCCCCCCCTCCCGGCAATTTCCTGGCCGGAGCGTCGTTTCCATTAGCGCCGCAGCGCATCGCCACGCACCTCTGCAATTACGCATGCCGGGGACCGACGAAAAAAGGCCGCCCCCACACGATTACAGAATTAAATTCTCGGGTCTCATTATAACGCACGGTGGAGGCGCGCAGAAGCGGCGAAAAAAAGAAGAAGGTAGTGGCCGGCGAGCACCTCGGCGACATTGTTATTCCGCGCGACGAGTTTCCGGTGCGCGCGCGCGCGCTTCTACGGGGAAGCCGAGGATAGTTTTAGCCGGCGCCGCGCCTTACGGCCGCCGTATTATTTCATTTCCCCGCCGCCACCTACGTGCGTAGTCACGGTATTCGCGCGGCGGTATTTTCGGCGCGCCTCGGAAATAGGCGAGCGAGCGGGGGAAAAAAGTCGGGGCCGCCGCGATGCGGCCGTCCGTCTTCGAACGGGCGAATAATTAAACGGCGCCCGCTTACTCGGGGATTGGGGGGGAAGGGGGTGGGGGTGCGCGCTGCGCGGGCATTAAGCAACGTCAACGTTTATTGGAAGTTTTCGCCTCCCCGAGAGTTATCGCGCTTTTAAGGACTTTGTTTTCGCCGACTGCCCCCGCGCGCGCGCGAGTAATGGGCCTGTTGACAGTCAGCTTGAGTTCCCGGGCTAATTCTTTACTGCTGCACACTTTGCTGGGGAAAATTAAAATCCTCTTTCGCGCTTCATTTTAATGAGACAAAGGCGGCGCTCGCGTAAATTTTCTAGTAAAAGCTTCGCGTTACGAGCTTTTTCGTCGCTCCCGCTGAAAAATGCGCGAGAAAAGTGCAGCGAAAATAACGCCGCTTCACCGTCATTTCTAGTGTCTTTACAATTAACGAAAGTAGCGCCGAGGAGAATTTAGCACTACTTTCCGTTCCATTTAGATTTAAGCTTTACAGTGAAGTTTCAAGGTCTTATCTCATTTCGTAGGAATATTTAGAGCAAAACTAAAAAAAATTACAATACCTGCAGTAAATGGAGTCCCATTTAGTTATAGTAAAACTGTTCATTAAGATTGGCAAAACGAAAAAGTACTAGAATTGTAGTAAAAATTACAATATGTGCAGTATAAATTTTTATTGTAAGTTTAGTAACTTTTGCTCGCTAGTGCATTTTTCTATATAAGTCAAGTAACTTTTTTCGATTGGCTAGTTCACGAGTTCATGTACTATAATTTACTATAAGCATTATAAACTTTCCAATATAATCTCTCTGTCTTTAAATATGAATAAATAAAATGAATGTGATTATTCATATTTTATACGAGTAAATCATTCACTTATCAAATTAGTGAAAGGCTTTTCGCATATAAAATGTAAAAATTTTGTAATGGATTTAATTTATTTATAATTAGAGAGTATATCTTGATAACTGAAGAAAATATGAAAGATTGATCTCTTGATGCATAAGAGCATGTAAAAAAGTGTTACATAACTACTGCATAAATTACTACATATAAGTATGTATGTATTTATGTATGCACGATGCGCATTTATCGGTAAATTTAATTTCATGGAAAATAAATTCTAGAGAATATAGCTTAATGACTTCCAGTTACATTTATATCCAATACGCATAACTGCAATAACTACTGTACATTAATCGCGCTTGATAAATAATGCAGGCACGGCCATTCATTGTAAATCAAAGCTTTTTTACGCGTTCGTCGACCCTTGACACGGCAAACTCCAATCCGCCGACTAGCTCGAAACGAAAATTTCCTCCTTCCTCCTTGAAATTTCAACTTCCTCGAGTGCCTCCCAAACCCATGATAGCGCCTGGGGGCAAATAATGCATAAGTGATCAGCGTGCACCGCTGCGGTTCGTCGCGTGCCTATATCGATCCCGCGTGTGCAAACTTGGCGAATTGATTATGCACGCGACGCCGCGCGAATTACGCGCCCGACTCGCGATTATATCGATCGCAGGTGAGAGAAGCACCTCGAAGTAATTCCTTCTTGGCATTTTTTTTTTGTTGCAGCAAAACTACCTGATGAGGTTTGGCTACTTACCGCAGAGCGGCTTCGAGACGGGAAACCTGAGGACCGACGACCAGCTGAGGGACGCCATCAGGAACTTGCAGGTGAGTCTTTCGGGAGAGGCCCGTTTCCGGTTTTAACGCTCGACTAGTTTTTTTGATAGCTGAGGGATTCTTTTTCCCTCTTTCCTACGCGGTAGGCCGCGAGAATCGATGTGATGTTTGCCCTCGCGATGACTGATTGACTATCGAGGGAAAAGATTGATGCGGACGTAGGAGGAAGGTAGAGTGTTGAAAGCAATTTGGACATCGTTAGTCTCTTAAAGGAGCGTGTAAATTATTCTCGAGTTGAGTGTTTTTCGATCTGCCTAGTTCAATTAATGCACTTCGTGAGTGCTTTCTCGATTGTCTATTTATAGAATGTCATCTATTTATAGAATGTCAGGTTATACGTATATTTATTTATTTTTTTATGTATTTATTTATTCAATATTATACGGGCAAAAGCTCTTACATTTAAATACAAATTTCAAAAATAATTACAAATGAAACTTAAAAGTAGTACTTCGCACAAAAGTATATGTAAAAAAATTATTTATATAATGGATTTAATTAAATTTGAATTAAGTTTTTTTTTAATTTCTTAATCCACTTTTTAAAGTAATTATTTCATTAATGTCAAAGACGGTTTCAATAATAATTTTTTTCATTTCCTTGATTATTAACGCCAATAAAGTATATACCGTTATGAACAGTGAAACCAGTTGAAGAGGGACGAACATTTTTTGTCAAATATTTGTTAACTAAAATAGAACGTACGCAATACAACCGGAATGTTTTATTTCCTTTTTTTCTTAGAAAATTTCAGATTCGGTCTTCATAGCCATTTATATAATTATAGAAATTATCGGTGCTTCCTAAAATATAAAAATATTCCTGCAGAGACCGGCCCTGAAATGTTCTAAAGAATAAAATAAGCTTTCGTTTCTTCAAATATCGGTAGAAAAATCAACAAGACTCCAGATTTATTAGGCGTTTTATGTTCATCTACCAATCAATAGCAAGAAAATAAAAAATTCAATTTTAAAAGTATAATTTATTAAAGAAATTTACACTAAAAAGAGTTGCTGAAAAAAGTATGAAATTGAAATGAAAAATAAGCTTTATTCTTGAAATTGAATAAATCCGATTAAAGTGTATCGGTGTACAAAGTCCGCTTTAAAAGATAAAACGTCAATCGAATTAAACGCACAAAGGGCAAAAATATGTAATTGAGTACGAAAGAGCTCAGCCGAACGTAAAATTGCAGCCGGGATTGCTCCCCGGTGACGGAGCGAAAGAAAAAAAAAGATCCCCACCCAGTCCCGCTCGAGCATGGAATATCAAGCTAGCGCACTCTCGTAATAAAAGAATCCTAATAAAAGAATCCGGTGCCATAAAGCAGCGCGTCGCATCCGCGCGAAAGAAAGCGAAGAGAGGATCGGAGCCGCGCCCGGGTATAAGCGCACTCGTAGACACTCCCGCGTTTCCCATTATCGCTCTTCGACGGCTCATCGCGCTCAAGGGGGTTGGCCTCCTCGATATACGCGACATGCAAATGTCGGCGCGAGTGCCGCCAGAGAGAGAAAACCCCCCCTACTGCTCTACGGTCGAAGATTTGCATGGGTTTCGCGCCCCGTCACTCTTCCCCCGCGCGCGCGCTTCGACGTCTCCAGACGCGCGCACCGCAAATGGAACTTCCCCGCGGCGGTGCAGACTCATTTCCGTGGGAGGGATACATCCGAAAACAAAAATGCAAGCGCCACCGATACAAAGTGACGTTGTATTTGCAAAATGATGTTTCATTACGTGAAATTGGACGCGGTGTTTATAGGTAATTTACGTTTTAGCTCTCCTAATCAAAGATTAACCGGGGATAAAACTCATGGTTAAGGAAAATTGAAAATAAAAAAGTAGCTTTGGTGCTCTGGGTAAAGTCTCAATGAACTCTGTGGTGCTCCAAATAAGGACGCTATGAATGTCTGGTTTCCATTCTAAGTAATTTTACGCAGATTACGTTTGTACGATAATGTTTATGAATTTTTCAGATTTTTCTCCTAAAGTTGATAATAGAATCACTTGAAATTGAAACCAGACATTCTTTTCATCATTATGAAGAACACGAAAAAACGATTTTATTGAAAATTTGTTTTGGTTTTCCAATAATGAAGATAATATCAAAGCCGATAATGGTAGATTCTTATAACAATGTATTTTAAATCTCCTTAAATCTTACATAATATTTTTTTTTTCATTTTATATGGATTGCAATTATTTCTTTTAGTAAATGTGTAGCTGTTGTCATTTAAATAAAAGTTATTTACTTAACTTCAAATAATCCAACATCTCGACCCTCGTTCATAACTCTTCGCTCCTAGCATATAACGTTCCAGTGCTTGTGCATAACGTTGCTCGAGGCAACCTCAACTCGTAGGAACTTCTGTGCATTGGAAAAATTTAGATCGATTTTGTGAAACTTCGACAATGTCCAGGAGGGCAAAATGGAGTTACGCCGGTGCATGTCGAAATATCGTTCCTTGATACCTTTATAAGAGATTTTAGTAGGCGTTTCTCCTTTTATATTTTTATAAGAAATATAGACTCTATTCATAATCCGAAAAACCACTACATTGGTGATAAGAAATATTCGCCTAGAGGTGAAAAATCCCATAAGAGAGAATTAAGTGCAAACTTTGCACGATTTACCCTCTAAATATGAAAGTGTGAATATTCACTCTTTTAACGTTATAAGTCATCCACTTATCGAAAAAGCGAACGCATTATAACGTAAAATAAGTGAATATTCACTCTGTCGACATGAATTTCACTCTTTTATATTTAGATAGTACACAGCGCTATTCTTCTGTTTTCATCAGCATGCCTTTTTTAGAACTATTTGTGCATCTTCTTTTACTTTTTCAGCATTTATAGCTGCTTAGTCTACAGCTGCTATTAACCCCTTCGTCGCTCACGTCACTTAATTCGGCCCCGAAATTTGGAGCCTCCGAAATTGCACCGTCGTTGTTTGCCGCGCGAGCGACGCCAAGGATGCGCCCCGTCAGATCGATACTTTCTCATCTTTTGATCTTTTCCCTTTCTTCCTGCCGGAACACTTTGAGCGGTGAATGAGAAACCGCGCCGCACGCGAGCTAGAAGCAATTCGCTTGGATGGCGAATTAGAAGCCGGGGGACAAAAAGAACGACGCGGCGGGAGCTTGCACTTTTCAATCAGCTTTGCAGATCGATGTCGTCCGGATTTGCAGTTAACCTTTTGCCGCGGTAATTCAATTTTGTGCGGCAAGTAAAGCTTTGCCAAGCTCTTGTACTTAAATTTTAATAGTTATCGACTTGTCCGAAATTCATATCTGCGCGAGTTTTAATTAAGGTCGACTTTTTTATAATAATTAAAGTCTTTGTCTGCTCCGACTTTTTTTGTTAACATAGCCTAGAGAATTTTATTTCGTCGAATCGATATATTTTAATTAAGATGACGAATTCGCGGAAGAACGATTTTTCTTCTGGGACATTTTATTAATATTGCTTTTATAGACCTCTGTTTACTGAAAAGAAAAAGTTCTAATTTCAAAAAATAATTAGATTGAATTGTCCTAAAAAAAAGATAATTTCTTGAAATAAGAATATATCTTTTTGATTTTAATATAATGTCATTAATTAGAATTCATTTAGTATTAACTACTTACTTTAAATAATTAATTTTCTTGGACAACAATTAAATCCAGTAATTCCTTGAAACCAGAATTTTTTTTCCAGTTAAGTCGAGTATAATTTCCTTTATTCTCAAAACAGTACATTGAAAAATTCCTCTTTTTGAAGTGTACCGTACTTAAAAACTTCGCGACAACGCACGGCTGCGTTTTCAACGTCGCAGTTTTGGCTTTCATGCACCTCGGCGACTCGCATTTTTCCCCCAGCCCACGCATCCTGTATATTCCTATTTCATGCTTCTGCCGGTGTTTATCGGAGCGAGCGGCGCCTTTCTCCCTATCCCCTCCCCCCCTTCCCTCCACTCTTTACCTATCTTCTCTCTTTCTCCGCCGACCCCCCCGGAAACGCAAGCCAAGTCCATCACAATAGCGCACTTACCGTTCCACCCGCAGTGCCCGGAGACTTTCCTCCGAGAATAGAAACTTAACGAGCGCACGGTACTCGACTTCGAATGCTAACCCAATCTTTCGCTACCCTCGCTATACACCTCCAGTCCCCTCTCCCCCCCTTTTCTGCGGGCCTGAAAGAGTTCCATTTCAAACGCGAGCGGAATTGCCCCGGTACTGGTCAATTCGACATCCTGTTTTCTTCTTACCCATTTTTCTTTGAGGCGGCCGCTATGCAAACTTTTCCGATTCACTCGCTTTCTTGCAAATACCGGATTAAAGCGATCGCTCTGCTTTTCACTCTCTTCTCAAAAGATTTGCGTAAGAGCTTTAGCAAATCAGGTCAGCTTGGAAGAGTTTAAGTTTTAGGTAAAGCACATTACAGTGTAAATAAAATATATCGTAACTTTAAATGTGAAAACAACACGCCATGCGTAAACTTGTACCAAAATTTCCTATTGGTTACCACATGCGCATCTACCTTTTCAGTGTGGCTTCAATTGCATTTTCTTTACAATTTCAATGTCAAAATTAATTTTCCGAAAAAAATTGTATTATTTTTTATATCAAATTGGATTATTTATTTTATTTCAACGACGCTTTAAAGTCATAATAATATTGCGTTAGGTTTCTATTCCACTGGTTTGTATACACATGACTCATAAAATATTGATTGTACTTACGAAATTTTAATAAATTTTCTATTTTTCGGACATATTTTAGCGGATACGGGGAAATAATGTTATTGCTTAAAATCATTGCTGAAAATAAAAATATAGGGCCTCATTTTCCATTCCTTCTTACTCACCTGAATAAATATCAGTCACAAGACATGCGAGGAGAAATACTTTGAAATACATTTTACAAAATTATGTAACAACTTATTAATTGATTCAAAATTTCAAAGCATTTTATACTGTATCAATGACAACGTAGTACTTATTTCTTTGATTGTTATGAAATATACAATAAACATGTTTCTGATACAAATATCTAACCAGCATAATGCGTGACAGAATTTTAATGCTCAATTATTTTTGAGCAGGTATTTATGCAAACTCTCTTATCGTCAAAAAAAGTGAATTCACTCTAAACATGGTTTGTTTAATTTTGTAATTTGAATAACTTAAATAATTATTAGGAATTAGACTTTTTTCGATACTCCTAACGGAAAAAGCTCGTTTCCATTTCCCAGCGAAAGCGAGCATAATTCAATCTATTATAACTTTCACAGTTTTCCAAACTTATGATTTATTGAATACGAATTTAAAGCTTGAAATGTAAATTATACGTAAATGTTGATTTCATTGATATAGACTACAAACATATTTGTAATATCACTGATTAAATAATTACAAAAATTCTCGAAGCAAACTTTCATTATTTTTCAAATTTTTACGAGTCCATTCGTCAAATTGTTCAATAATTTCATTTGTCATGTCTTCCTTCCATTGATTAGCTTCTCCTTTTCTCATAAACTTTCCTTCCGGATTTGGATGTATAAATTTTGTTATTTTTAATTTACTCACCGCTGAATTTGCGGTCATACTTTTGAATTGCAGGTGGTTCTCCAATTTGGAAATCTGTTCATCGCTCAAATTTTTACCAAGGAAATTCGCAACTTTTCTTATAACTGAAGAAATGTTCTATAAATGATAATTTTAACTTAGATATAAATAATAATAAAAGGAAATAAAATAGTATTAAAAGTTAATTACAGATTTCATGTCTTCAAATTTTAAAAATGAAACATTAGTTTCATTTCGCTTGTCCCAGTACTGGATGACATGATTCCAAAAAGGTCCGTAATGTACTAAAATAAAAATAAATAACTTTGTAAAAAAATGATGTACATAATTTAGCCAAGCAACAATGTACCTTTATCATTTAAAAATAATTTGCAGAAATCCGTGAAGTTACCAGAATAGGACCGTAAATATTTGGAGAAATGGTAGAAAGAGATACAAACATCTTTTGGATTTCTTGATACATAAATTATTTTAGCTTTCTTTTCATTTGTACGTAATTGGCGAGGTAACAAGTGAAACGGAAGATGTGTTTTAAGAAATCTAGGACTGGGAAAATTTTTTGAATACTCTATACTGTCTTCCAAATGTGGGGGAAAAGTCGTTCCACTTTGCTTTTGCTCTTCTGATAAAGACATTAAATGTTTATACATCCCAGAAAATCTATTCGATAAATACCAAGAGTTAGAAACTTTAAATTCATATGGCATCTTATTTTTTTTTTTAATAAAACAAAATTATTTTAACACAATTTTTTCATAAAAATCATTCTACGTATACCTTTAGATGTCGAATTTTTCTCTTTTTAATAAATTTTTGTATAAAATTGTGTTACATAGACGCTTCTTGGGCAAAAATCAAACATGAAGATTCAATTGCTAACGTGCGAAGTACTTATAGAAAATGCATTGATCAAAGTAATTTATGTATATACATAAATATTAAATATTTATATAAAAAAGTTGCAAATTTACGTGACTGATATACAAAAATTGGGATGCAGACATGCCTGAAAATTTCTATTATTGAAAATTGCATTTTAATCAAACATAGTACTTACTCAAGAAATGGAAATCTGCTGCTTAAATTAACTGCAGAAGCTTCAAAATTTAAATTGTTTGCAATATTCCAGACCATTTCTTGAGACCAACGTGTACCTTGAAATGAAAATTTTAAATGTTATAAAATTATGAAAATATCGTAGTATTTTATTTACAAATTACCAGATTTTGGATATCCGCATACCCAAATATCATCATCACGCACTTCAAAATTTTCTATAGTGTCTGATAAAAGCAAATAAGAATTCAATAAAGATGTCTCTTTATAATTAATAAGTTTAACATTGAGATCTGTATAGTATTTCGTAATTATTTCTTCCAATTCCGAATTCATTATAAAATAATACAACGTACACTGAGAAGAATAGTTCAGATACTAAACATCCTACTTGACTGCCAAATATTGCAAATACTTTTCTCTTCTTTTACCTAATTTATTAATTTCGACATTATCTTATCTTATGTTATCTTGTGCAAATATTGAGTGATTTTTTTTTGTTTTTTAAAGCATTTAGTAGGGAACACGTATGAGTTCGATTTTAAGGCTTATTATAATCTTTATCAACATGGAAAATACTTTCGGCTATTTATCTTTCGCTGTCGAATATATGCAAAATGACTAAAAATTATTTAACGGCTGTTCGGCTCTTGAATCACCGAGTTTTGCTGATCTAATTGCCGAAACCGGAGATTTAATCGACGGCAATTCGAAAGGTGGCGTTTCTTTTGATTCCGGCGACTGAATCTCCGACTCCGGCGAGTGTCTCCGAAATTCGGGGAGTGAATCGCCGAAAGCGACGCTACTGTCACTCGGCGAATAAATAACCTAAACTACTTTCCGTGAAGAGTTTAGTAATAAATACTGACACTGTTAAGACATATATCTTTTTTATATGGTAATTTCTTTATAAAAAATGTTTATTAATGTGCGTTAATTCAAACCCCATTTCAAAACAGTAAAACACGGGAGGTTTGGTCATGTATGCCGTTCTCTCTATTCCGTGGTCCGCCGCCTTTACTCTGGTGTGCTATGCTATTTCACACACATTTGAAAAAACTATGTTTATTCAATAATAAACTATTATACGCGCATAATAAATTTTAAGTACTAAAAAATGAATATGAAAAATTAGACAAATGGGAAACAGCAAACATTTTTCTGAGAAATAAAAGTTCCTTCACAATCAAAATAGAACAGCGGCAAAAGAAAAAAGCTACTAGAAATATCGTCCTATCCAGACATTGTCTTTCCTTCTGACTCATGAAAAATGGGAAAGCTCGGCTGGTATCTTCTGCCGCGCCGCATCCGCGGAGCTTGCGTTTTTTTACCGCTGCTCCTCGCGTGTGCGTCTCGCCACGTTTTTTTTTTCATTCGCCGTCGCTATACATTTTTCACGATTTCGCGTTTGATGTCCCGGTGACACTGCAGCACGGGGCGCGGGGGACGCGGCTCCCCCCGATAACTCCCGCGCGTTCGATCGGCTCCCCGGACTTTGTCGCAGCCGGCGCACCGATCGACTCTCGTATTCCGCGCGGCGGATTTATAAAAATGTTTTCGACCGCGCGAACGATACACGCGGATTTTTCGGGCTATGTATCGCCCGGATGTTTTCGACGATGCTCTCTTCTTTGTCGTCCCAGATTGAACCGCTGCGAACGAGACCACAATGTCGGGACCCAATTTTTCCGATCACACGTCGCGGTTTTTGTACGCCACCGGTAAAATGCGTTTGCCTTATTGATTTAATGGATGAACGAGTTCATTTGTCGCAGCTGCTGTTTTATACATATTATCTACTATTACCGTACCGTAAATCATTACACACAAACTGTTTGTTAACTTAATATGCAAGAAATATATCACGAGTTGACATATGTAACGGTATAAGATTTGTAATAACAAATATCGCATTGATTAAAATAACGGACGAAATATGTTAATTTGAACAAACGAAAAAAAATGTGTTACAAATTTGAACCGTGATATAAGAGTACACTGAAAGAGAATTTTCTTGTATACTTCACGAGAAGATTACCGTAAATATTGTCATTTTCACGGTATTCACGTAAGAATTTATCCATAAACTATTCAGTGCTGAATAATTTTTTCTCATTATTTTAACAGTAATCGTAAATTTTACAAGTAAATTCTCCTATTGTGTAAAATTGAACGTTTCCTAATTCAAAACAGCTTAGCAAGTCGTAAGCTTCAAAAGAGGCAAAATTTCCGATAATTGAATGTCGAGCCGCGGAGCTCTTTGAAAAAGGGTCCGCGATGGCGCACTACAAAGTGTTGCATATTTTAGAAGTTTGCGAATTTAGCGGGTTCTGAATTTTCCAGAGTTTCGCCGGGATACCGGCAACGGGCAGAATAGACAAGGAGACGCAGGAATTGATGGGGAGAGGACGATGCGGCTTGCCGGATAAGCCGGATACCAGGATGGAGGATCCCAGCCTACTGCGGCGGTTCAAGCGCTTCACGCTTCACGGCACGCCCTGGAAGCATCTCAATCTCAGCTGGAGGTAAGTGCACGCGAACTAATTCATCGCTTTTAATTCCGAGCTGCGCGCGCGCACAATGCGCTTATCGGAAATTAGATTGTCAATTCACAATTCTAGCCGCGGATTTGTTTGCGAGATAATCCGAGCTAATGCAAATGTAATCTCGTTAGATGACGTGTTATCTTGAAAGATAGATTTTTCAATTTTCAAACACGGTATCAGTTTTATTTTTTGTTTTATTTTTGAAATGCATTTAAATAAAGGGGCATCGTAAAGCCTTTCTAAAAAAACTGAAAAATTAATTTAGTCGATTTTTGTAGTTCTTGAAACCTTTTTCTAAATTGAAATTTCTCTACTTCTATTGAATATATTTTCGTAGGTTTGATCTATATTCATTTCTAGTTAACTCAAAATATAGTTACACTAAATTAAAAAAAAACTTCTTGGTTCCATCCTAATCCCTCTGCAGTTGGATAAGAGGAACTTCATTCAAGTAAATCGTATTTGAAAAGTTAAAAATTTAAATAATTAAAAAAGTTTAAATGCCAATAGTAACAAAATTGCAAATTTTTCGACTTTAATAAAAAGCCGTAATATTTCACCTATACATACAACTTTCTTTCAATCAAAAATTTGTCCTTTCAATTTATCGCGAATCAAATTTAAAATACAATCAAGTACACGAAAACTTTTTCGAAAGGAAACCGTCAGGGAGCGAAAATGTCGTTAGCTCGGCAAACATAATGGACGGCCAACTTCCCGATAAACATCGAAGTTGAAAAAAGCGCAAAAGTCATTTAACTTTATTATCCTCGAAAAATACATTAAGAAACCGCGAGAGCGCGAACTCGCCGGGAAAGGCCATGGAGCGGGTGCCCCGCTCGCACAAATCACGGGGGAGAAGAAAAACAAATTGCCGCAGCGAGAAAACCTTAAACAAGCGCATCGGCGAACTTAGCCCCCTTCTCCCACGGAATCAAATCCAGAAGCGCGGCTGAATCCCGGGAAAAGAAAGACGGAGGGCTACCCCGATAACTTCTTTCCATCGGGGGCCGCCGCCGCGTGCAGTCCACGCCTCTCGCAAAACTCAATACGAGGAAAGTAAATAAGCGGGAGCAGCTCGCGAGGAGAGGATGGAAAAGTCGGGCGGGAAACAACGGGCGGTGCTCCGCGAGCGTCGGCGGGCCCGTGTAAATTGCGGCTGGCACCTTACTCCCGCGCGCGCACCCCGAAATCCCGTCACGTATAAGCTCAGGCTGGGGGTGAGCCGGCTGCGAGTATTCCGCGCACGCCGGACGTACGGCCGGGCGATCCTTTTTTCCTACTTCGCGCACGTATACCTACCCCTTCTCCTTGTGTATATTATTTCTCGGGTTTCCGGGTTTATTTCTCCCGCTTACAGAGGACCCCGAGGCGACTAGCGAGACGGGCATGGCTTTCTTGTGTGGGAAATTGTTTTAGCCGTAATTATTTTTTCGTGATTTCGTTATTAACCCTGGCAGCTCGAGCGAATCCCTCCGGAAATCTGCTTTTGATCGCTATTAAAACGCTTGGTGGATTATTCTGTAGATTATAGATTTTATTTTTGACTTGGTAATTGTTAATAAGTGATCTCGCTCTATCTTCCTCACTCTCTCTCTAAAAAAATTAATAAAATTTAAATTTAAATAGCAAAAATCAGTGGAGTAAGTAGTTCACATGTATTCAGTCAATATAATATCTCTAGCTCTTTCTCGTAAAACAAACTCGCGACATGCACCACTGGATTCCTTTCTTATGAGAATCGTTATATATAAGTATAAACGTATTTGAGAAACGATACTAATAAGTGATGAAAAATTAAAAAATGATTTTCATTCAAGTAAATAGGCAGTTGCATATAATTTTTCAATTCAAATTTTGCGTTGTATATGCGTACAAGATAACTTTAATACAGTATACTGATGCAAATGAGGGTAAGTTCCACCCCTTACATAAAAATGCAAGACGGTATATGGTTGAATTGATGATTGGCGTTTCATCTCAAATCTTGAATTCGCAATCCTGTATGAAAAAAGAAGACCAACACTTATATTAGTTTGATGGAATATTGAAAAACAATCGACCCGTACTTTTTCGTTTTTCAATTCAATATTTATTAACAAAGAATTAGTAGCATGTTAAAATCAAGACATTTAACTTAGATACGTATGGTAAAAATTGAATAATTATAGATTTATCTTCTTACATTCAACTTATTAATCATCATTAAAAAATTTCAATTTAAAGTTTTCCAAAATAAAGAAAATAATAATTTTTATGTGAAAGTTAAAATTTGATACTTTATAGTTAATGCATCGTTAAAGCTCTTTTACTAGACATATGAGCCCAAACTACGGCAAACTTATCGCTTTGACGAGTTTATTCGCGGCATAAAATGGAAATTTCCCCATTCAATTGTCTCGAGATGTAACGCAGCCCGCTGCAGTATCCAATAACTGACGGACAAGAAAGCGAGTCCCGTAAATGCGAATGTCCCCGTAGACGGGACCAACACAGCTATTCCCTGCACATCCACCTCGTCATCCGGACGATCGTCCCTCCCAAGGCGGAAGCGAGGAAGAGCAAGCGCCGGGGGCGGAGGTTCTTTTCTCGACGCGATCCGGGGGCCGCTTTGGCGCCTGGTCCGCCTCTCTCTCTCTCCCTCTCTCGAGCGCCTAATAACGAAATGCCCGGGGGAACAATGGCCCTCGTTGAACGCGGTCCCGACGAAATGCCGGGGGAGGCTTTGACTGCCTTCCAAGTCGGCGGCACTGCGACGAAAACGCCGCGCTTCGATCGCTCTCTGTCTTATGTGCCCGGGTACTTCTTTATACTCGGGGCTCCTGCCTGAACCCCCTTCTCTCTCTCTCTCTCTTTCTCTCTCTTTCTCGCGACTCGGCGCGGAGTTGCGCATCGGGCTGCGTTCGAACTCCTAATTTGCATTTGGCTTGCATCCGCTTTTCTTTTGTACTGAAGGGAAAGGGTCATTGCGGTTCGGCGTCGGTTTTAAAACTTCTTCCACCCTCGCAGTAACGAAAGTTCGGTGCCAACAAAAAATTTTTTTCGGCTTTTCAAGTGAAATTGCATACTCGGATTCAGAGAGCAGGAAAAAGTATTCTTTAGAAAAAATTTTCCTGCGCGAGTCTGTGCGTGTATGTGTACGTATATAAGTGTCTGTCATGGTACATCCCCTTTACTACTTCAAAATTAATACATACCTACGTAAAAAAATTTTGTAAAATTTTGTAAAGTTTTTTCACGTGGGTAGAATTTCTTTAGATTTAGCAAAAAATTTAAGGCTTTCTCATATGGACCCGTATAGTAATTTTAAAACTATTTTATTGATTTTTGAAAATTTAAGAACCATATTTCTAATTCTAGTTAACTTATGTAAATATTTTTTATGATTTTTTTTGTACTAAATGATTTTTTTTGAAAGGATTTAAATCTTAAAAATGAAATGTGATTTTATGATACATTTTTATTGAAGTGATTGTTTTATAATTGATTTTTAGAAGGTAGAAATCATTAAATCTTGTTAAGAATATTGATATTTCAATAATTAATATAATGGAATTATATTATATTATGATGGAATTATATTAATTATAATATATGGAATTTTTTTTATTAAGCAATGATTGTTGTATTATGTTGCTCAAAATATGTTTTACTTAGCGTTCATTTTTTACTTTTAAGCTACATTAAACAAAATTAAAAGTTTTAAAATTCAGCTATCTGTACGAGAAAGTATTATAGTAGTAAAAGAGTTGCTGTAGCGTTTTTTAACGGGATCGCGACGATTTATCAAAGCGACGGCAGATTTTATAATTGACGAGAAAAAGTTAGACGTTTTTATACTTCTCCTGGATTATATTAAGTACCTACCGAGCATTTTTGAACATTGCAGTTCACTTCTTCACATATAGAG
This sequence comes from Eurytoma californica, assembly GCA_035586675.1. Lineage (NCBI taxonomy): Eukaryota > Metazoa > Arthropoda > Insecta > Hymenoptera > Eurytomidae > Eurytoma > Eurytoma californica. The sequence continues at coordinate 15,456 of JAXIUT010014988.1, forward strand.
ATGAACAGTGACCTGAAACGTCGGCACAATAAAAACCACACGATTGAAATTCGCGAAAATATAAGGACTATAAATCAAGGTGAAAGTTTCAAAAGTGAGAAAGAAGTATTACCATCATTTAACAAATTTTAATGTTTATAATACACAGTACTTAAAATTCATATTTAACGCCATACCAATGTTTAAAAGCTTTATTTAAAACTGCTTTTAAATATGCTTTTAAAATGTCATAAAGTTTGTCGCAGCACCTTTGTAAATTTTGAACATGTTTCGAAAATTAACGCGACGTGTTATTAAAAGGACTTTAATTAATCGCGCGGACAATATGCCCAGACGCGTTTTTCATAGCGCAGTCGAACTTACTTGGAAATTAAAACGTACATTACATTCCTCTACGGCAAACCGCAGGGCTTGTAATATATTCCGTCGCCGAATAAACGAGAGAAAAGTTCAAACTTTTGAGCTCACACGCCCACTACGCTTTTATGTGCAAATTTATGTCTACGGGCGAACTTTTTTGCAATTGCTTGCGTCAGACGGACAAATATATTTTCAAAGTGTAACAAAGACCTTTTTTAACGTTAAATTAAATTCACTTGATTGTTGTTTTCAATTAAAATCGTTCGCATTGTTTTAATTAATAATTTAATTTAATAAAAATATCAATTATAAGATTTTGAAATAATTTGTAGCTCAAAGTTTCTACTATCTATAATAATCATCATAATTAGTGAAAATTATAGTGAAAGCACTGGAAGCAATTACAAGTACTTATTACTATTAATATTTAATTTTAGTTGTTTGTCACCAATTCTACTTTCGAGGACTTCAAAGTTAATAATACTTATTAAAACAATGTTTCGTTCCAAAATAAAATAGACAATTTTAATATCATCAACAAAATCCCTTCTTGAGCGATGAAGACATTAAACAAGCTCATATCTCAGAGCAAAGATACCGCAAGGATATGCAGTCCGCATTAGCCGCAAGTGCCTGGCCGCAAGGAGCGTGCGACGAATTTCTCGCGGTTTCGCCGCGGTGCGCGTGGAATTTTCGCGCGGCAGCTGCACCCAGATAAGAAGCCCGCGCCGCTACGATTTTTCGCTCACGGTGCAAAAAAAAAAGCGGCGAGAGGAAAAGAAGGAAGAGAGAGAAAAAAAAACGATAGCCGTGCTTCGCGCGAGAAAGCCCGACGTGACTTTTATGCGGTGGTTTTTCTTCTCTGTGAACAGAGCGAGGGGGTGGGCAGGGGAAGGGGGAGCGGTTAATCGAGTTTTTTTTATCCGTCGCAAGCCCAGCGCCGTCGAGCTTTTTGTCTCATTGTTTGCTCTTGACGGCTAATACCTTCGAGTTGCTTTCAGCTGTAGTTGTAAAAAGATAATGATTCCTTTCGTTAGGAACTGAGCTGTATGTATACCGACGACGAATTCGTCGATTAATATTTCAGGTATTTGAGGACTTAATCGTACGACTAACTAGGAATACTTGAGTAATAATGATGTAGAATTTATTTTTAATTTAGACTTATTATCATTAAACATCGTAAAATACTAATTTAAGTTTTTAATATTTAAAATGTATATAATAATATTGCATAAATTGTTATTTTAGTACATACATGAATAATTGATATTTAAATATTATCAAAGTTCATTAACTCTATATGATTGAAAATTTTGTTTTAATTTACAATATTATAAGTGAATGTGTATAAATTTATGATATTAATGACTTGGGAATATCAAATTTAAATTTGCATTTTTATACGAAACACATAAGTGATGTCGATAAAAGCGGTGTTTATGGTGGTAAGCTTCTTTATTGATGGAGATGTGATACAGTCGGTCAGTTAGGAATACTGCACTCTACTCTAGGTACTAAACTTTGAAGATGGCGCTCAGTACTTATTAAAAAAAATATAGATAATAACGAGCTTATATTTGCATACCAATAATACTGATTATAATCTTTGAAACTGTTATGAAAAAACGTCTAATTAATTTTGTCGCTATAAGATAAAAAGTTTTTTAATTAATCTTATCGATTAATATCATTAAAAAAATTTCTTAAAATCCAACATCTTTTTCTTACAACAGTTTGGCACAATATAGGTATTTATACCGTAAATGCATCTGTGCAAAATGTCATGATAATGAATCAAATTTAAATGCATTAAAAAGGAAAAAGATACTGAAACTTTGATAGCGTGGAAACTTCCTTCCGCGGAACTTTGATAATTCCATTCATGCACGTAATATATTTATTTTTATAACAGCTTCTCGGCCGAATAAAAGCTTATTTTTAAACACCATTAAACTTTCGTTAAAACCCGTGACACTCCCGTCGGTCCAGTGATTTAAATATCGATTTAATTTCATTCAAATTAGCCGTCGTCATTCGATCGGCATTACCGCGCAAAATACTCGGAACCGTTAGGAGAAAAAAAAGTAGCCGAGAGCGTTTCGCAAATCCAATTCTGAATTCTCTTCTCGATTCCCCCTCTCACCCCCCAAAAAGTCATCGTTACGTGTGCACGCGTAAAATCTAATTAGCGCCTGGCAATTCGCTGCCGGGCCCGCGCGCCCAAAAAGAGCACGAACAATGCCGCGCAAATGACGACTCCGGGCGAGGCGACGTGCATTCGCGCGAAATTCGCAAACAGCCGCGGACGGGGGGGAGCGAGGGAGAGAGAGAGAGGAAAAATAGTCCGCAGTCCTCGGCACTTTTTTTAACGGGCCGCCCAGACGCGCCACTGCTAAGCGGCGCGCTTTTCCGCGCTCGAGCCGCAAAAGTGCAATCCTTTCCGGTCCTCGAGTCAAAAGCGGCGCCCGCGCTACTATCCGCTCGCTGGTTTTCTTGCGGCCCGATTTTTTTTCGCCTTTTTTTTTATTTCCGCGCGGGAGTACGAAAAATTCGCGCGCCAATGTGTACGCGTGTATACGAGGAGGGGAAGTCGGGAGAGGCCCTTTTGTTGGGGAGAAATTGAGTGGGTGGCGTCCGGTCGGGCTAATTTCGCGCCGTGGGGTAACACGCGAACCCCTTACGGCGCGGGAGGTGGGTCGAGGTAAAAAGTAGGCGGGGGGTTCGCTTGCGCTTGTACTCGGAGCGGAGTCACTGTATACCCACGGCGACCGCACCTGTTCCTTTTTTGCCGGCCTCTACTACTGGCTCTTTCGCTCCGGCGTCCTCGCGTGGTTCCACAATTTTTTTTCTTCCCCGAGCCTGTGCAACGTGATGCGCTGGCCATTGTTCTCGATCGATAAAACTTTATTTCCGTTGACTCGCGTCGCTGCTGAAAATCGACTAGTTTTCTCCCATCGATGAAACGATTTTTCGAATATAGTTTGGAAAATGGCTATTAAATGGAATAACAATAACAGAAAACCAGATGATGTCAAGTAGGAGTGTAAAAGAAATCTTTTAGTTAGTTTAGTTTTAGAGTTTATTATGCGTAATTTACAATGATATTTTCTTGTGAAAAAATTCTATCCACATGATGACTGAAAACTAATAGCAATATTTTAAAACAAAAATTTGTTTGAATATTGGATTCTATATTCGATTTAAGAAAATAACATTTTTATAATACGTATCTACATTGAACAAAAAGAAAAAAACAAATATACTTACCTACATAAAAGTTGAAAAAAATTAAACTTGCCAATAAGGGTAAAGCTTACTTTGTAGAGTCGTGAAAGAGTAAACGAAGTTGAGAAACGATTTGGGAGATAGCACATATAGCTTCGGTGAAAACGGGAAAGTTCGCACTGGACAAACGTAAAACTTTAGTAGCGAACGTCGCGATGACCGAAGGCGAGCGGTGTTCGGGCAATTATACGAGGCAAATAAAGTTGTCCTCCATATACATTGTCATCTCGCTTCTTTGAGTACGTCTCAAAAAAACCGTTTCTGATATCGTATTTTTTTTCAACACATTATATTGCAAAATTGAGTTGCGACGAGTCAATAATGTTCATTAATTTAGCAGTTTCAAAAGGAAATTTAATTAGATATAATTTTAACATTCAATTATAATTGCTAATCAAATACGTAAATCGATTACTCGAATATTTTAGGAAAATGTGATTTTAGGATGTACTATTGCTTTTAATGATTTACGAAATTTCGAAATGAACGGTTGTATGTGAAACTGCAGTTACCGCGTATTAAACGTTGAAAATATATTATGTTAAATCAACAATAATTACATGGCTTATTACAAGGTTCATTGAAATCAGTCAACCATAATATAATTTACATGGAATAAATATCCTACGTTCAATTTCATTTCTCTGTAACATCTCCCTTTCAAATTTATCTGAGTAATCAAACGCCAGCTATTAGAGACACTTTATATTTGCATAAAACGAAAATTGCACTCGTTCACCAAAAATAATAATAAATAGTTCGCAGTAAAATATAAGCGACAGTGATGAATCTTGAATAAAGCACTTGATAAATTTCCGCTCCATAATTAAATCCTCTCAATTTGGAGGCTCTTGCCGATCTCAAAGCGGCCGGGCTCTGCGGTATCCAGTTTTCCCTCCCCACCAACGACGTAACACTTCGTCTTTTTTCCCTTCCCACTCCTCGTTCGCTTCCTCGTCTTCCGTTTGCTTTGCAGTGTCTCTCCCGAGGCCCGCGGCTGAACCGCCTACGCTTTTACGTTTCGAGGTAGCGAGTCAATTCCGCGGTGACCCTTGACAGCCTTCGCTCCCCTTTGGTTTCGTGACTTCGCTCTCTTTCTCTCGCCTTTTTGCCTCCGCGTGACCGCTTCTCATTTTTCTCCCCTCCGAATCTCTCTTCCTCTTTTTCGCGGCTCGTTTTCCTTTCGGTAGCTTTTCCAGAGTCGGTCAGGGGAGTTCAAATAACTTCGGGAGCCTCTCCGCGGGAGGGAAGCGAAATTCCGCTGATTTAGACGTCCCCGCGTTCTAGCCGAGCAAACATTGTTATAGCTTGGTAGCTTTTCTTTAAAACTTTTCTCGCTTTAAGTGCGTTGATGGGAAGCTATTACCGGGGGACGTTACGTGTGGGTAACTTTTAAGCTTCCGAAGAATCACTTTGAGTCGGATTTTTTTTCAAACTATGTGGCGGGGAATGCTTTGACACATGTGTTTTAGTTGCTATATATGATTCATTGAATGGAGCAAGACGAGATAGTGAAAATATCATATCTTTATGCTATTGAATGTTTTATAATCCACGTGCGTAAGTGAGCATGATAGCTTAATATGTAAATTATTAAATGGAAAAAGTAGTATCAGTAGCAGCTATTATCATATAGTGAAATGCATAAATATCAAATTTTCAGAAATTATTTGTTTGAAATTCTCTAAGAGAATTATTTTCCTGATTTGAGTTTAATTACGTTAATTTTAATGAATTGTTTATTTAATCAAAGTTTAATCTCTTATTTTAAGAAAGTAATTTTAACTTTTTTTTTCTATCAAATATCTGCATTAGAAAGTACTTATAAATTAAATCGCAAATAGTAAAAATTAGTTTAACATACGAAAATATTTCCGACTTGAAAACTTTCGTTTAAATTATTTTTTGTATCCCTTGCATGATGTTCGCTTTTTTGCTGCTCTAAACCTTTATAAAATTGAAGAAATTAAGCTTCAGGCGAAAATCAATACGTGTTTCACAAAGATTGTACTGTGCACATATTCACAGCGAGTGGGCTCTTGTTGATCACACTCGATCTAAAAAGACCTACTTTACATTCGAGGCACACAGTACTCTAATAAAGATCGAAATTAATTTCATTCTACCTCGCGTTATCATCCGCAATCCATTCCCTCGTCACAAAAACCTCCGCGGAAAAGGACTGCAAGCGTTTACCCCAATGTCGCTCTCACGAAATAATAATAACCAGCTGGGCGCGCGCGGAAGTAAACAAACCGCGCGCGGCGCATCGCTCGCATTATTCAGTGCGCGCCCGCGGGGATCCGGGTCA
>JAXIUT010014999.1:0-21413 GCA_035586675.1 Eurytoma californica
TGAATAAATTCGTTTAAGTTAAAAGTATTCTGTGTTTTTAACTTTATTTATTGATTCACCTGCCTCCCTTTCCAATATGTTTGTACGCCATATAATAAAAATCTTATCAAATCTTCATGAAAAATCTTATAAATCAAGAATACGTTATTAAACTCTTTTTTTTAAACTTTAAACGTTAATGTTTGATTCTTTAGAAGAGAAAAATGAATTACCTGAAGGTATTTAGAAAAAATTTCAGTTCAAAACTTTAATGACGCGTACAAGCTGCGACTTCATTATACCGGGAAACGGCAATAAAATCCAGACAACAATGCCACAGCCCCCGTAACGACGCGTCGCTGGCCAGCAACAAGTCCGAAAGTCCAAGTTATCGCGTAACGTCGAAAGTTCGACATTCCCCGGCCGTCCGCGGCCGAGCTCTATTTGTCAATTACGCTAATCTGCCCGGGGACTCGTTTAAGAAGCATCCCCGCGCGCGCACAAAGCGCGCGTATAAACAGCCATGAATCAAAGGGCCAGCCTCCACCTCCTCCGGCGACGAACCGCGCGAGCGCCGCTTAAAACGCCATTATGATCGCCGCGTGCGCGCGCCCGGGCAACACGCGTTAAAATTCCGGCGCGCTCCGCCGGGCCCCCGGACGCGCCGCCCTGTAATACTGACAAATAGGCTCTAAAGTGGCCACAATGCTGACAGGCTAATTGTTTCGTGAGCCAAATTCACCCGGCGACGACTGGGGAGGATTTTGCATCGTTAATTTACTTGTTTTCCCTTTGACGCGCGCGCAATTTCAGCCGGCGAGTTATTAACTGCATTCGCACAAAGCAGTGTCTATGCTACCTTTTTTTTTTAAATATAAGTGACATCTTATCTGTTAGTTCTTTTAATAAAGCGTTCTTTTTTCATTTTTGTTCAAAACTTTATGATCGATGATTTTTAGCGTATCGGCATCGATGACGTAAGGAGTTATTTAATTAAATAAAAGAAACAAATTTTTTTATTAAAAACAATTAATTTTCTCGTAAAATTGGAGATGAAACTTACCGTAACAGTTCGGAAATTTTTACGGGAAAAACATAATTTTTATCTGAATTTTGAACATTTGGCCGCGATAGAAATTTTAATATGAAAAGCTTCAAAAGCTCCGAAAATTTTTACAGAACTTTTTCTTTAAAAATTACGGAGCTTGTTTTACAAAAATCACTACAATTAACTGTGTTATAAAATTTAGATGAAAATTAAAGTGATTTTCTCCTAAAAATTTCCAACTCACAAATTCTTACGGTAAACTTCATTCTAAATTTTACCAAAAATTTCTACGAATGTACTTTGCTCACTCAATATTAAAAAATTAATTATGTTAAAAATGGATTACGGTAAATCCGGCAACCGCGAGCGGAGTGCCGGTAAAAGCCGGGCAAAGCGAGCAGAATTCAATGTCATCGCTCCTCCCGCGAGAGAACCATAGATCAGTGGGACGCTCGGGGGGGCGGGTGTAACTCCGAGGGCACCGGTGTGTATGCTCGGTGTGCAGCGGCGCGCCGAAAACGAAGACGAACGAGCGTCGCGTGATCGGGGAGCCGATGACGCGCGGCGCGCGGCCACGGCTATTGCTCTCGAGGCGCTGCCTCTCGCGGCCGCGTCACGTCGACCGAGCACACCGCCGATGGAAAATGCAAACTTCCGCGATCGACTATATACTCCGCGCCGCAGTTTGACGAATGGAAAATTTCAGGATCCGAGAAAACTGCAAAATTTACTGCAAGTTTTTTTTGTTCTAGTTTTAACTTTACAAGACACTTCAATTTTTTTCCCAATTATGTCAACTAATGTTCTCTGTGGAAATTTTTTTTTGACAAATATTAAATTTTTAATAGTCACATCAAGTTTTCAAAGCCTCACTTCTTTTAATGTCTTTTTGATAGAAATAATCCTTTTCGCGCAAAGATTCGTATGAATAAAAAATTAGATAAAAAATTCAAATAGAAGAATAACTGGTTCTTAAAAAACTTGCATTAACTTATAAACTCTAGAAATTATCACTTAGTCGTCATCCATCAATTAAACGCTAATGCACTCATATCATTAAATTAAGAAAACAAATTTATTCAATGAAATTACAAAGCGTGCAATCATCACGTAAAGAAGTTAAATTAAAAAGAAACCCGCTAAATGTTGAACGGACTGTCTATAAGCCCGCGGGGGCGTAACGAGCAACTGGTAATAGTTCAAAGCCCAGGCGTAAAAATGCAGAATGTCAAGGAGACGGGCGCGTATAGCGTCGGCGTGTCTGGGATTTTAATGGCTCTAGTTTGCAAAGGCAACGTCTTGGCGCGGGGCGCCCTCGTGAATCGCCGCGCGATCAGCTGACCAGCCAGCTGGCGCGCCCTCCCGGCGGTTGAGAGCCGCTGCCCGAGCCCGTTGTTCCCGCGACGCCTGCGCGTACCAGGGGTGCCCGAGAGAGGGAACGTTATTAGGGCTTACTCATGGGGGGCGGCCGGCCGATCAATGCCAGAGAGTCATGCCCGGCACCGTCTCTCTCGCGCGCCTGCCTCTGCGGTGCGCGCGTGTGTGCATGCGTACGGGACGGGGAAGGACCGGGCGCGCACGCCCGCACGGCCGCGTAAATACGCAAACAGGCGAGGATGCTGCCTGCCGGGCCCGACGGGGCAGTCCGCCGACGCGATTATTGACACGCCGGGGATTCGGTCGCGAATCCCGGCCGTATGTTTGTTAATGCACGCCTGCGGTAAAGAGGACCGGCTCGCGCTTCAACAGATTCGAAATTCCAAAATTTACTTTGATTTTTTCAACAATTTTTTTCTTGCTTATTCGTGATTTTAATGCAATTGTTTATTTATTTTAAATACGCATCAAGTGTGCGATAATGTTCATAGGCTGATTTGTTAGACTATTTAACTATAAGCGTTATGTATGTATAACGTGATACAAATTTCATAGTGGTTGGAGATTCTTCACTCGAAACGTGAAGAAAATTATTATAACAATGACAAATTGAACTATGAAACTTGTTATCAGTGTAAAACGGATGATAATGTCCTCGTTTTTCAAGTATGTCCCTAAAGTCTCAAAATTTGTATTTTGTTTTCGATTTTTAGAATTATTATTCTCAAGTAATAAATTTCATGCAACGATTTTTTATTAATTATTAAACATGTATTTATCATGAATTATTTAGAAATAAATCAGCACTACTTACAGTACCTACTTGATCGAATTATCGAAAAGAAATAAGCTCGGTAAACAGAAAAGAGCAAATCGCACTTAATCACTCATTTTTAAGGTAAGCCTCATCTCATCGATAAGTACCGCGAAAGGGTCTTTCAACCGCAGCCGAGTTCGCACAGCCGTGTGATTTATTTACAGCTTGTATTAAGAGGTTTCCGGGCCAATGTGTATAGATGCGTATCAAACGAGAAAAAAAAAGAAGCGCGCGCGACTACTGCACGTCGAACTGTCGGGGCCCTCCGGCTCTTTGACTCCTTTGCCTCAAAGTCCGCGCCTCAAAGGTCTTTACGCGCTTTGATTCTTCGATCGGGGCGACGGCAAAAAAGTTAACTGAGAAGGAGGGGCCGAGCGAGGCGCTCTTTGTGCCAAATGGAATGGCAACGCGATCCACCCTCTCCGGATCTACCCACGGCACTTAGACGTTTTTCAGACGTGGACGAGACCGAGTAAATCTAATATTGACAGATGGTGTTATCCGGCCGCTAATCACTCGTTTCTCGTTTTTTCGCTTTTTATCGAAATGTTACATTGCTTCTGAAACAAATACTTTTAAGAATAGCGAACCGCTTACATAAATCCTTATCTCCGACGGTCGCGGCGCTTAACTTCGTTTCGTAAGTTTCGAGCGGGAATTCGAAAAAAAAAGAAAATTCTTGCGACACGAACGGTTGCACAGTCGGCTAATTGTCTAAATGAAGAATTGCCCTTCAGTGTACTTTAATCCACTTCTCAGCATTTAAGCTTCGCAGTTCAATCGAATCCCAAAAGGATGAAAACGAAACTTTCTTTCTCTCAATTGGCGTTTTCGATTCGCTTCAAAGAAGCGAAATGTGCTTGTTTACGTGCCTGAACAAAGTAGCACGCGCACGCAAAAGAGCATTGAGTATACGAAGCCTCTTTTGAAGTTACGTCGGGAGCGCGCGCTCAAGTAAGTTGGCGAAAGTGCCCGCGCGCGCGCGGCCCGATGATGAAAATCATCGCGCTCTAAAGTTCGCCACGGCAGGTGCATTCAACTGGTTAATGCAGCGCGCGCGACGCACTACACTCGGCGAGTGTATACGTCGCTCAAACGCGCTTAGACGCCGGCGAGCGTCGAAGCAATGCTAAATAAAAACTCGCGTAACTTTCCAAGTGAAAAATAACACCGCCGGCGTGAGTCAGGCACTCCTTGCTGCACAATGCAACTCTTGTGTGCTCTCGGCTCAATGAGACATTACGCAATAAATTTTACATCTGTCAAAGATCGCGTTTGAAGTGCCTGCGCGCGGTTTAAAAGCGCTGATTTTCTATGCGCTTTCAATACTTCTTTCTGTACGCGGGCCGGTTAAAAGCGAGGCTTTGAATCGAGCTTCGCGCGCGGCACGAGGAGAGGGCGTGAAAAGCTCCGAGCCGCGGTGTCATCGCTCGCGTGCGCTTGGCGCCCATCCACGGGCGTTAAACGGCCCGATCCGGCTTCTGCGGTCGGCTTCGATTGGGCTCGGAGGAGCGGCAGCCGACAAAGTGCTGCCCCGGCGAGCAATTGAACGAAAAAGCTGCGGGGCATTGTTCGCGATCGGCGCTCCATCGGCCCGCGCCGGCTGATTATTAATGAACGACGAGGGCTAATGAATGGGCCAAGATAAAACCGGAGAACCGCGTGTCGTCGAATTAACGGCTTCGCCGCTGCGGCTTTCAATCGGGACCGCATTGTAAGGGTGTTGATCTCGATATCCCTCCGCGGAGCTTTCGCACAGAGCTTTCGGGATTGAGGATTTGTGCAGTGAGATCGGATAATTACCGTTTGCATTAACTTTCATATTGAAGGCTTTTCAAACGAATTAGCCTTTATTACATGAAGAGATAGTGATTTTTTAAAATTTTTTTTTAATATAGCGCTAAACATTTTTAAGTTACGAATTACGTTAAAAATATATTTTATTAAATTTATCTATGAAAAAATGAAATTTTATTCATCATAAATTGATAACATTTTCTTAACAGATTCGAAGCTTTATTGATCGAGAGCTTTTGCGCGGAAATTTCAAAAATAATATTTCTCGAAATGAAAACGTTGATTAAAATCCACTTTTAGAAAGTTTTATCTAACTTTTACATAATATTTTTATTCAACGTAGAATATAGATAACAAAATTTATTAAAAAAACTATGTTCAAGTAAGAAGTAATCAACGAAGTTTACAGATAAATTCACACGACTCGGTACAGCAAAGCATCTTGCAAAACCTCCTGACAAAGCTGAAGAATTTGTTGCTCGATCGCTGGGCTCGCAATCGGCGGGATCTACAATGCAGCCCGTCGAGGCGGGAAAGCCGTGGAACGATCAGCAGCCCGCCGCAGAAGGATGCACACCGCCGAGCGGAAAAAAAATCGAGCCGTGACCCACTATCGCGCCGGGGAATCTCGCGCAACGCCGTGATTAGATCGCTCGGATGTACACGCGGCGCATCGATCATCACGTGACGCGCCGGAAGGGGTCGCGACCGCTCCTTTTTTTCCAACCCCCTTCGAGCGCGCGCTTTTTGCCTCCTCTCCCCGAGCCTGATTGACTACTCGGAATTCCTAGCTTAAAACTCAAAAAAATCTTCAAGTTTTCTATCGAACTCGCTACACGATGTCGTAAGAAAGGTGCGCGTCAGTACGATATCAATAGTCTTATATTTGCAAACATACAAGGAGAGTATCTGGAACGACTTTTATCTCGTTAAAATTTACACGAATATGATCCCCAGTTCCAAAAGCACATCGTAAGAAGCAATTTTCAAAAATATACGGTTATCTCCGTAATTCCGATTGGCCAACGCGGTGTTACGTCAAGGCTGACGGTCCCGAGTCGGGCCCTCTGTAACTCCGGTGAAATCCCCCGGCTTTTCCGATCGCCCGCAGATTTCTCGACGGCGCGTTTCACCGCGGCGTGACGGACTTTCTCGGACGCTTCCTTCGGAAGTGAAAAAAAAAAGAAGCGACGAGGGGAGAAAAGTCGCGGGCGAATTTCGCGTGCGAGGCTCTCGACCTACATTTGCTGAATCAAACGAGTGGCCCGCCGACGGTGAAACTTTTATTCGACTTTTACGAGCTCCGGCGCCTTCGCACTCCAATAGTTAACTCGCTTGTTCGCGGCGATTTGTTGCCGGGCCTTTGTGGCCACGGTACATCGGTGAAATTTCAATTCGGATGAAAGGTACTTGCTGTGCGGATTGTATGTTGCACGGCGTGTGGTTAATCGAATTTTAAAGATGATCTTGATTATTTTAATTGCCTTTTTTTATTTAGAAAAATTTGGAAGTTAATTGCACGGTTGTTGTCGTATGAACTTTGTTCTGTGTTTCGATTTATATTCTTTTCGGATATGTAATTGAACGATGTAAAAGTTCATAAACGCAAAAGTAACGTACTTTTCATTGATAGGGCTTAATATTTTTAAATAAGTATTATCGAAGTTAATAGAATGAGTAGCTTTCCATTGATGAAATGGATTATAAAATTGAAAATTCGAGTATATCTACAGAATAGAATTTATAAGGCCCATTTCAAAATTTTAAAGAATTTAAAAATTAAATTAAATCGTGATTTTAAATCTTGAAATGACAATACTTATGATACAGATCCACGACTTTAGTAAAGCGTTATATTTACATTAATAAAAAAAAATAACTATAACACGTTCAGATTTACACAAATAGTACGACTGTACCACCAAAATTAATCAAGCCTAATGTCCTCTAAATCGTACCAAAAAAAGATGATTATGAAAAAACAGTAGCGCAGTGTTCATCTCGATTCCTACAGACAGATGAGAATTTTGAGTAAAAAGGATCTGGTTTAGAAAGCCGGCCCGAGCCCATCATGCCCCGCCCTCCCACGTAAACGAAGGACGCGCGCGCGCCGAGCCCGGCTATCGCGCGAGATCTCGAAAGTTCGCCTCGCGGCCGAGTCGTCGCCGTCGCCGCGGGCGAAAGTGAACGGGGGCCTTCTCTCGGACCTCACCCACGTTGCCGACGCCGCGGCGGGATCTACGTGCCGCGGGCACGTCGCGGCGTGCCTCCGCGAAAATCCATGCCTCTAACTGGCTTTTCCTCGCCTTTCCTACCCACTTTGCCCCCCCACCTCCACCTCGGCCTCTACTGCCTTGCGGTTCCCACAGCGCATTATGGTCTGCGCTCAGACGGATTTGCGGTGGGATTTTTAAACAGATCATATTCAGCAGTGAAATAAGAAAATATTCTTTTATTTAATAAGCGCTTTAAAGTATTCATTCCTATTTTTATTGCGATTTTTATGGAAAATAAATTTTTTTAATATTATTCAACATCACGGTTACGTGCGTAAGTAATAATACAGTAGAAAAAAATAGATTATCCGTTATAGTTTGTTTTCATTTTAAAAAGTCAACTTTAATAGAAAATTTATAAAAAAACAAGCTAATGCTGATGGAAATTTACATCAGAACCATAGGTTTAATTTTTCAGAACCATAGGTAGAGAGGTTTAATTTTTCTTATTTTTCTATTCTGAAAAATCACTCTTTTTCAGAAAAAAATACAGCCACTCGAAACTCGATTGGCTGTGTTATCTATCACTCGTTTCGAATGGTTTTTCACTCTTCCACATTTTGAAGATTATGAGGATACATTTCAATGTAAATCGTAAAATCTCAAGAGATATAATGACCCAGTTCTCACTAAATCGTCCGTGAATAAAATCGACCAAGAATACATTTTCCTAATCGCCCCCGTAACTAGCGCCTAATCCAAGCTCGCGCTCCTACCGCCTCAGGGGTGACTAATAAACCTAAGGCTCGCGCGGCAATCGACCCGAGCCGCGGGCTAAACGGCGAGGGGGTAGCGATCGCAGGGCAGCGATTTTCCCCGAGGCGTCCGTGCAGGGGCGCGCGCAGGCGCTCAGCAAACGCCGCGCGTGCAACGGCCAGCCACGTGGCCGCGCAGCGACTCCGTCTCTCTCTCTTTCGCTCTCTCACCCTCTCGTAAGTACGGACGGGCGCACGAAAATCAATCGACGCGACGCTGATCTCCGTCGGGCGTGCGGAGGGGGAGCCGGATTTTCGACTCGGCGCGCGCACGTGCCCACTCGGACGATTCCGCGTCGGGCGGAGGCCTTTTTCCGCCGATCAAGATCTCCTGGCGATTCCGAGGGATGCGTAGGATAAACAGACCGCGGAGGATCTGATTTATCTACAACTGATTGTTTTTTTATTTTATTATTTGCTTACTTTGATAGAATTGGTAAAGAGACAAATCTCTCCTACTTCGCATTCATTTTTAAAGTTCCCATCAATTAACAATTTATCAAGCGTCTGCGGTAAAATGATCACTTTTTAATTATCGCGACCGCAAATAAGGAAAACGTAAACCTCAAAGCACAAGCAAGAAAAAAAATCAGTGGAGATTCGGGGACTGTCGGCGCGTCATGTAATCGCCCGTGTAGCAGTGGTGCGCCGCGGCGCGGCGAGTCGAGGGGGCGAAAGAGAGAGACGGCGAAAGGAAAGAGAGGAGAATGAAAGCGCGCCGAGAGGGAGCGAGAAGTTCTGCACACGCGTATCGCGTGTGTGTAGCGTACGAGGGGTCGAACGCCTCGGCCGAAAACCCGACGCCACTTTGTTACGGCGGCGTGTTGTACCGCTCGTCTCGCCGGGCTCGCTAGTTTTCAGAGCCGCGCAGATACCCCCGCGATAAAAACCATAGGGCTTTGAATATTTCAATAGGCCCCGGGAGTGGAACCCTTCCCGAGAAATGGAGTCGTGCCTCCGGCGAGCCTGACGCGTGTTGACATCGTTAAATTAATTTGGTTAGATTTCGCGTTCGCTTCGACGCGCACTGCATTCCGCTCGTTGAGGCAAGCCTTGATGGATGGATCGATTTTTTAGATGTCTTTTATTCATTGAAAATTTTTAATAAAAAAATGGACAATTTTTAATTAATTAAAAGCGTTAATATACAAATCGAAATCATCAAATTTTTTCACGAGTTTGAAAGAATTGATATTTCGAGTTAATGATGAACTTCTTCATTTGTAAAACAACCGCTAAATTTCATTCGTAAAAGAAGACATAAATCACTAAACGATCAATTACGTTTCAACTGTCGCTCCCATCAATTCTCAAAATCCCACCAATTATGATCTCATAATTGTGTATATTTCCTTCGAAAAATTACTCGGACAGAAATAAAAGGCGAAACAAGCTTAACTACTCCTCGGATATACTCGGGACGTCTCAATCAGCGCGGCGGCGCTAAGCGCCAGCCAATTTTTCCGGCAATTTGTCGGCGCCCGAGACAATGTGTGCACGCGCGGGACAATATTCGCGCGCCGTCGACTCGCCGCTCGCGCGAAATAAACCTCCGGCCCGATCGCCGTCATCTTTTTTCGGGCCGCAGCCCGCGATAAAAAGCTCCGCTCATTCAAGACGGATGATCGCCATTAACGCCGTCGTCAACGCTCCGTTCTCCGCGCGCGATTTCGTTTTTTTTTTTTTTCGCGCGCCTCTGCTTGCTTACGATTTTTCACGGCCAAGTGCCCAAGAGCTCTTCTCGGCGAATCCCTTGACGATTGGGGCGTTTTATATCAATTTGTCGAGTTTTACGCGATCGCTTTTTTTCGGAAGAGACATGGCAAATCAGCGCATGTGTTTTAGTGTTGAAATGATTTGCTTTAGTTATGGTCGTATGGTTAATTTATATGTTTTCACGTTTATCTTATAATTTATAAAGATATTTTATAAATGCTGCAAGACGTCATGGAATCTTTTTAAACCATGATTAACAAACCTAAGTATATGTAGAATAAATACTCATCTAAATACACGCAACATGAAACACACCTGTTTAATGTTTACTGTACTAGAAAAATTTGCTTTTTAAAGTTTCCATTGCAAAATAGTCTTAAAAACAAGCCTCATATCATTATCTTGAAGATAAAAAGACTGTACCGCTGGAAAAGTGAACTAAAGCAATTGAAGAATCCGCTATTCGAAGCCGCGTAAAAATGCATTGAATGAAGAGGAGAAAGGACTATCATCGCCTCGGCGCGATTCCCCTTTGATCGCCTTATACTTTCCGCGCGCATGTCCCTGACGGATCGCGGCGCATTTGTCAATGCCCTCGGCTGCCGCAAAGGAGAATCCCCGACGCGCCTCGCGGCCGCGTGGGAGGCTGCTAATTTATTGCGTATTAACGTCACTTGTCCCTGGACGTGCTCGCGCTCCACCTCCCCCCACCGTCGCCGCCCCTCTCTCATTTTTCTCTCTTCCTTCCCAGCGCCGCGTTTCTCTGCCTCTCCCTTCCTCCGCAGCTCGCCGACGGCCTTACGACGAGCGCGACGTCGCCGATGCGTTTCCGCGAGATGTTTACGCTTTGTTATTTAATGTTGCTATTATGCTGACGTCTAGTTTTTGTAGAGGCCTTTTTGATTGATCGCTTGTAAACAAAAATAATCGCTGGATGGATTTAAGGCTCTTGAGGCAGGAAGAGCAATGAACTTTTGTATTCGAAATGAGGTCTTTAAAAAAGTAATGAACGGAAGAATTAGTCGAGCTTTTGAATTAATACTTATCGATCTATAACTAATGCTTGTCGATTTCTTTTAACCGTTAATAATTAGATAAAATAATTTTTATTTTTGCTCTCAACTCCAATGTAACTCGTTCGATTTCTTTTACCGATGAAGGAAACAAATTAAACCTGGAAGCTTTCGAGTGATACACGTGTTACGCACGATCAGCGAATCAGAAGTATAAAATTTCAAAGTCACAAAAAACGTAGAAACTAACGGTAAACTTATTAAACTCCGCGGAGTGGGGCGAGCGAGCTAAACAATTCCAATATCGAAATTCCGAAATTCCCGAATTGTGTGCTCGCGCGCGAGTTGCTATCCCCACCGATGCCGGCGGCTCCTCTCTGCAAAACCGGTATTTCCTGGCGCACGCGTCGGGGTCCGCGGGACAATGAGGCGATTTTCGCGCGCGCGCGCCACGACGAGGCGCGTGTGTGCAGCCGGGGGAGCCTTTGACGGACGACCGGATTTCGAATGCGAGCTGCCCGGGGTTTTCCTCTCCCCGCGTCTATATCTCGGTTTTTTTTTCGGTCTGCCCCTGAATCGCTTCGCAGCTGCAATAATAAGAGCCGCGGGCTTTATATACATTAGGCGCTTTTATAAGGAGACATTGTCGCGGAGAGAATCAACGGTGTTTTGGTGATTTTGAAGCAAGCAATGATTGCAAGGTGCAAGTGACGTTTGAAGAATGATTTTTGAAACTTTAGAATCAGTTGCCATGTTATTCAAAGATCTAATTGTTTTGAAAGCTTTCTTTCTATTTGTATATCATAATATTTTAGAATAAATTATAAAACATTTATTAAAAAATAACTTTAAAATTAATTAATACTTTTTTATGCGAATAGAAAAGTTATTTCGTGACTTTTTTATGAGATGAGTTATGTTGAAAGAGAGATCAAGGTAACTTTATCCTTGGTTATATTTTATCAAGAATTAAAAGCTTTGTAAAATTTGCATAAGTCATCGTACTAATGAGTGAGCTATTACGAGGTAATTTAAAAGCCTGAAAATACACGGCAACAAACCGGGAGGGAGTCGCGCGAATTCTACAAATTGCTGCGAGTCGTTTACCCCCCTGACAATTAAAAGGCCTTAATGAAAAAAGAAAGGAAAAAAGTAGGGTATAGAGGAGTCCATCGACTGAACGATCCTGATTGAGTCGTTAATTGCCTTGAATAGGACGAGACCTTGGCTTGTCATTTTCAAGTCCGAGAGGTGCATCTTTCCAGTTACCGGTTGCCGATCGGCCGGTCACGATTAGACCGGCGTTAAACGATCGCCGATTGTGGCTTTTACGGTTTTTCCCGCTCGCGGAAAGTCGAGCTTACGCAAAAAAACGCAAGTAGTGGGCACTTCGGGCAGTGGCGGGAATAATTGCCGAAGGTAAAATTTTTTTGTGTCTTCGTTCGAGGTAATTCCAGGACTTCAAAGTACTAATTAGCTACCCATTTCCATTCTCCAATATTTTGTCCATTTTCAACCGGTAGTTAAGTTAGTTCCGGAAATTTTTTTGGAACGAATACATCCTTTATAAAACTGAATTTTAAGGAGTTTGTTTGCGCGATGTATATAAATTATCGAATAAATAAAATGTCGGTCATAAACCGAAAATATCCGGCGGTACGGGTAAGAAAGAACTTGCGCCCATTTCCAAAATACGCGTCGAAATTAATGGAAATCCATGACGTCGTCAACAATAATAGAACGCGGGGCGGCTTACATATAAACAAGCCGCGTTGTAAAGAGAGTAAGAGAAGGAGTTGCCGCCGACGAAGAAGACCAATATAGATCATATACATGTGTGAAGGTGGCGCGTTCAGCAGCGAGAAAGGAGAACAACCGGCTAACAAAGAAGCCTTAATCGTAACTTAAAGTATCGAGTAAATTTTCAATTATCAATTAAACTTCCATCGCAAACAAGAAACTTAATATAAAAAGTTAAAATTTCGAAAGAAAAGTATTTTTTTATAATAAATAGAACTTAACGTACAAAATTAAAGTACAAAGCATCTTCTCGAATAAAGTTAAAATGTCGAAGGAAAAGTAGAAAGGTATTTCTCCACATTCGGAATTAAATAATTACGATGATTTAATTGATCAATTTGAATTCAACCCTGACAAAAATCCCGAATCGCAAATCGGTCCAGTGAATCGCTCGGAAATTACCTCGCCCCTCGGCGGAGTCGTCCGAGCGCGCCGCAAGCTCGACAACACAAGACGTCCGCGCGCGCGTGAGATGCTAATGCGCCGAGGGGAAAGTGTCGCCAAGAAGAGGGTGGGGGGGGGCCGAGGAGGCCAGCTAATTCGGAACTCGGCACACGTGCGCACGTCGCGTTCTATATCTTGCTTATGCAACGCATCTTGTCCTCTTTCTCCCGGCGAGCGGAGTCGTCGCCCCGGGGGCGAGAGGCGCGCGAAAGGCGCCTTCCGCGGAAAATTGATACGTTTCCCGCGGGTCGGGCCGCTAAGGAGCGAGAGCGAGAGGCCCGCGGGAGATATTCGGAGTCGGCCGAGGTTTACGCTTGGGATTTATGCTTTGTTGTTGCTGGGTGACAGAGCTTTCAAACTTAGACGTAGGCGAGCCGCGGACAGTTTAGCGTACACACGTCCGAGCAGAAAAAAAAGTGAGGTGAACGCTCTTGAAACACTGGCCATTCAAGTTGCGCTCATTCATTGTTTCAGCGGTACTTTCTCGTAACATTTTTTTTTTTTTGCGCGGTACGAAAAATTAATGCTTTTGTTCCCGTGCTATTTTTACATGTAAACGCAGACTGATATCATTGGTAAAAGTACGATATAATTTCTTACAAAATTTATTATAGTTTTCTTCATAAATTACTGTTATAATAATAAAAAAAATAGTTCCAGCCCCGTGTAAAAAAAAAGGTCTGGGGAAAGTCTGGGTAAAGTCTGGCCAGAAAAGTCTGGCTACGGCCACTATCCCAGACATTTTGCCAGACTTTTTGCCAGACTCACGAATTTTCTTTTTAAAAAAGTCTAGGAAAACTGCCAGTCCTTTATCCAGACTTTTTCAAACGTCTTGTTTAAAGTCTAGGAAAATTACGACTATTTACTAGTAAATTTTGCTAATTTTACTTAAATTCACTTTTGCAAGCTTTAGTAAAGCTTTTTTTGATATTTATTTGTAGATATAAGACATTCATCTAACATATGGTAATGTAGAATATACATTTTACTATAAAGTGAATTTATATTTAAGTATCGGTAAATTTAAAAATTAGTGGATTAATTTTTTTCTAAAGTAGTGTGGAACTAAATGAAAAGATAGCTTAGAATCAATAGGCGGCAGACAAGAGTTTCATCGAGCATTTAGTCTTGCGGGAAGTTTCGACCGCAGAGGTAAACACGAGTTCGGTTATAGAAACGCATTCGCCAAGTTTAGAAGGAGCTTGGCCGGAGCTTTGCGACGGTTTTCCCAGGAACTTGCATGGACAGCGCGAGAGAATTACGGCATTCCCGCGGCTCCGAGGGTTATTCCGGTGTCGCGCCGCCGCGAAAGGCACACCGAGCAAATCAGAATTTATGGCTTCGCTTTGTTTTTTTGACAAATGCCCCATTGTTTTCTTCCCCCGTGCTCGCCTCGCTCGAATTATACCTTGATAAATATTTTAGTTGGTCTTGCTAAATTAGCGGGCTTTCTTATTGTTTGTAAACATAACAAGAGATACCTTGTTATTTTAACCATACTCTAATTGCGCTGATCTTAATGCAGAGAAAACACACCGCGTGAATCTGCTCGGGAGTTATCGCGACGGGCGAAAGTTTACTATTTGTAACTCACCTAATATTGACTTGTCAGTTTTTTAAGAGATGGTATTAAATGTTGTATGTTGAATGCGACTGGTAGCTTACCTGAAACAAAAATAAATCACTTATTAAATACCCTTCTAATTTTCAAATTAAATATAAGTATATGCAATAAAAGTTTCCGTGTGATAACAGAAATTACACGAAAATACATGGACTAATAAATTTAAAAAAAAGTCCATCGGTTACATTCCTCTTAATCAGCAGCCGAAAATGTAGTCGGAACAATTTGTAGCCGGGCTATGAAACCTTATCGAAAACGTGTACCGGGCCGGGCTCCGAAATTTTTTTAAGCCGCCGCGGCACGCGCGGCGTATCTCTATTTTCGATATGAGTTAATTGGGTAGTAGAGGAGCGCGCGGCCCGGTGTTTCGCCGGTAATTACGCGGTAGTTTGCTAATTGATCGAGCAAATTTAATTGGATGCGTGTTTACTCGTACGTCTTTTTTTCCTTTGCGCCGTCGGGGCTTTAGCGCTCGGCTAATAAAGAGGCCGCTTAATTACATCTTAATAGTTTTTAATTACGATACGGTGGACGCGGAGGGTCTTTTAATATTTCGGTGCGCTCGTAATCGGGGTACGCAGATACCGGGGTTTACTGCCTCCACCTCAGCGGTCGGGCAGCTTCTCTACTTTATCCTTTAATTATTTGGGACGGAAAGTTTCACCGGACATCGAGATACATTGTTGGGCTTATTTACGACTTTGCATGTATAGGTATCTTCGCGGTGGAACGAGATTTTATCTCGCGCGTTGAGTGAAAAACATTGCTTCTCATAAATAAGATAATAATTCGATAATATTTAGTCTTGGGAGCCTAACCATCGAAACGCAATGCAGATAAAGCAGGTACTCGATACTTCGATCAGGTGCAGGAAGGAGAAGAAAAAAAAGAGTTTCTCTTCGAAAGCGACGCAGGAGCTGCGGTTGCACAACCTCCGCACATATCGCCATCGTAAAAATGAAAAGGATAGAGAGAGAGAGAAGTTACGTAGGGGATTTTTCGCGCGCATTCCACCGGCGCGCATTGTGCAATTTTCCCGTTTTCCGCGGCGGCGAGCGCGGAGGGAATGTCGATGTCGGCTAATCAATTTCGATGGGTGGAACTCCTCGCGGGATTTCTTGCGCCGCGCTTGCGGCAAGACGACAACGGGACCTTTCACTTTCGCGGCGTACGTGCTTCCGCGTACGTCGCCGCGGAGGAAAACGCGTGCGCGCAAAAATCACGCTACCGCACTACCCGGCGGGTCCGTCCCTCCTGAATAATGCATCCGCGCGCGGCGCACGCGTGCGGGCTTGGGAAATTTTCCGAGCGGCGAAGCCGCCGGCGGTGATTCCTATAATAGGCCGTAAATGTTCGCACTTCTTGCCTTCTTAATTCGCTCATTTGCTTTTTCATTTGGCGCCGGGATGATAAAGTTTCGTCAATTTTTTATTTCGAAAATGACAGTGACAATTGAAAGTGACGATCAGTTATTTTTTTCGTATCGGTAAATATGATGAAAAAAATTAAACTAGAAATCGACTTAATGTTTTAAAATTTCATTA
Source organism: Eurytoma californica (assembly GCA_035586675.1). Taxonomy (NCBI): domain Eukaryota; kingdom Metazoa; phylum Arthropoda; class Insecta; order Hymenoptera; family Eurytomidae; genus Eurytoma; species Eurytoma californica. The sequence goes on from JAXIUT010014999.1 coordinate 16,191, forward strand.
CTGCTATTTATATATAATGAAAAAAAGTTTGTTCTAAATTATAAGAGTATTCGTACGTACTAATTGGTAATAAAATCGAATTCTTTTTTTAAATAGGTACAAATTAATGCGACAAGAAGTTTTATCTTTTGATTACATAATTTGGTATCAACGTGAGGAATGTAAATAATTCGCTGATAAGTAGAGAAAAATAAAGCATCAATATTTTGGCATTGACGATTATGCCGTCTCGTAAATCACCATTTTGAGCCTCGCATCGCTTTCGTTTGGAAGCGTTGCCGCGGCGTTTAATAAAAACATCACTGTCCTATTAGCGCGCAGGACTTAAGCAATAAGTCATAAATAATGATTAACAATTTCCATCGATCCCCAACTAGTTTCTCTTTTGCATGCGCGCGATTTGCATAGACGTCGCGCTCAACGGCCGCGTATAATTTTTCCTCCGTAACGAGATTCAATAAGCGTGTGCCGCGGCGGCGATTTTCTTTTTGATCGTATAACAGTACGCGGGGACGATTCGCTCGAACGAATTTATTGCACGAACGAGGCGAGCTATCGAACCGCGAGATATTCGAACGGATTCGCACGCGATACCTTAACTCGCCGCTGGACTTTGACAACTGAATCGTGATAAATGAAAGCAATAGGACACTAGAAATATATACGATTTATATCATTTTTGTACAGTAATTTGACAAGCCGTTAGGAAAAAATTTAGGTATAACTTGTAGCTTATTTCCCAGACGATGCAAATTAAAACGCAAATTTATAAATTCATTAATCTCTTATCAACTTGATTACATTTTTGTCTTTTACTGATCAAACAAATTTCTCCAAATCAAAATTTCTTAGTGCGTCACTTGTTAATTTTAAGGAACGTTTGAATTCGACCGCGCGAGGAGTGCGGATAGGACAAAAGCGGAAGGACGAGAAATGTCGATTTTTCAGGCGGTAGTTGAAAAAGCGCGGGCGATCAAAACATTGGGACAGCGGCGGGAGATCCGGGTAATCCCGGGGGTTCAGAAAAACCGAGATGCCGATCGGCCCGGAACGACGCGAAAGAATCGGCGCGGGCGATCTCCAGGCAACTGCTTTCCATTAGGCCGCGTGACAGGCGTGAAGCGGGCCGTCGACAGCGCGCGCGCGCCCGCCCGTCTTTTCCTTCAACGAGTTAATAATCCAATTTAATTGAATCGCCCGGGGAGACGCTGCGGAGGACACGACTTTTTTATGTCGCCTTACGAACACTGGGACCGTTTTTCTTGCATTTTAGAAATGTGCGTACTTCACTACTTAGTGTGCAGGATTTTAGAACAATTTTATATATATATCGATTCATTTAATTCATCGAGTCAAATTTATTATTGGTTTGTACGAGGCGCGGAAGCTAATCGTAAAAAATGATTTTGTGTTTAATGAAATTGGTAATTACACTGGTATAACTAATTTAACATTTGTGCTTTATAGATGTACTCGTTCGACTGCCGCTTAGGTTTCTAATTAATTCATTTCACTTAATTAACTATCAATTTGTGTAATTCTATGGTATAGTAATTAATGTATATCACATTACACGAAATAAATTCAGAAATAACACATTCATTAATTTAATAAAAAAAAAACGTATCATTTTTAATTGACAATACATTAAGTTGTAATCAAACTTGTCTATCAAGAAAATCAACTCAATCTACATAATTTACGTTCAAGATAATACTTTATACACAAATCAAATGATTTAAACAAATTGTACAAAAGTATCGCTTTAACCAGCAAAAAATGCAAAATTAGTCATAATTTTCTAAAAAAAGAAAGATTCTTTTTTCTCCATAACCGAAAGCTCGCACAAGCGCTTAATTTTCAGTACACGCGAGTTTTATCATTCAGCAGCGAATATAATCGCTCGGCGGTGGCTCCTAACCCAACGGCCGGACGCTAAAAATAAAGCGTCGGCGAGGCTAGGCGCCTAGCGCGCGTAAGAGCGGCGCGCGATGCGAATAAACACGGCCGACCAAGGTAACGAGATATGCATAAACGCTCGAGTGTATCCGCTCGCGGTGCGTGCGCTCGGGAGCGCATTATATTTTCAGCTCTTTAATTTAGCGCCGATTTTTCCCGCGTTTTCCCCGGGGAAAACAGCATGTGCGCCGCGCGCACCCCTTTATTTATAGTCGGCCCGGCGCCGATTCGAATATTAGTTTATCCGAGCCGCGGCGGACCGATCGCTCTTGCGTTTACAGGAAGCAAGTGGTTCGCGGCGATGATTTAATTTTAGATGTTATACCGTGGCTATGTTTTTGCCGGAGAAATTCAAATAGTTCTGCGTTTTTTTTTTTATTTTAACGTTGACTTTTTTTTATCGTTGGGTGGATCGGAAAAATTATAGAGAAGTTCTGTGGGCTTGCGTTGAACAAGTGGCGAAGACGCCGGCTCTAAACGTCTAACCCAAGTCCAAATAGATTCTGAGTAAACATTTACGGATCGAACAAGTCTGCAAATATGCGAGTTTTTCGCATAAAGCTTCTCGTTTTCCTATACTTCTAGATCGGAAGAAAATTGTTACTGCTATAAATGCCTCCCTCATTAATATATTTGACAGATTTCAAATTATTTTATTTAACTATATTCACAGGAATCTCCCCCTTTTATAATTAATGCAAATTCAACAATATGTAATAAACAAACCAGCATCCACCTGCCCAAAAATAAAAGTAATCCCCCCCCACACACACATACACACAAACTACCACCTAGGTAATCCGCGAATAAGAATAATCCCCTCACCTTCGCGCGACGATGCGAATACTGCCTCGAATCCAGCATCGCGAGCCGCACATGCGGGCGTAGGCTAATAGCTCAAGTTTATCGCAATTTTTCTCGGGGGCGCCGGGGAAGTTCCTAAAGGCGCGGCGCAGGGGGTGGGGGAGGCGCGTGGCTCGGGCGAAAGTTGGCCGGCCCGCGCACGAGTCCGAGCACGCATAGGTGAGCGTATGGAGGCGCGCTATTATATTGCGCGGCCCGATCGTTTACGCAATCCGCGTCGCGTGTTGTGCGCCTGCGCGCCGCGGGCAGCACGTGCTCGCCGGGCTCCGGAGCGTGCACGAGGAGCCGGCTTCCGCTGCACGGGGGAAATCGTCGCGCGCTGAGTAATGAGATTGCGAGCCGACGGAGTAACGAGGAAAGTGGCCTGCGCGATGATTTTTATCTCGAGGGCTTTTGTTTCGTGCGGTTCCCGCTGAGAATTGCCAATTTGTATTTACTGATAAGCGAATTAATAGCTTAATTGAGAAAAATCACTGTCTTATAATTTCACTGTCGATTTAACTTGCTTAATTAGAAACAATAAATTTCTTGTAATGTGGAAGAGAGAAAGAGATAAGATAAGGTAGTCCAGTGGAAGGAATTACTATTTTTTGGTTTTTTTGAAACTTCGTGAAATCAGCTCGAAATAGTTAATAAGATCAAATTAAAGTTAATAATTTTCCATCTCCTAATAGGATGGTCAATTATTACATTGAATAGAAACTGAGAAAAGTAGCATTAAACGAAGATAAGTTTCAAAAATTGAACAATATTCTATACAAAAGAAAATCCTCTAATATGATCTCCATTTTGGAAGAAAGTATAAGTGAATAGTTTTTCCAAGACTATAATTTTCAAAAAATGGCCTGCACATATAAAAATGAATTGTTTCTTAGCGCATAAAAAAGTCCGACCCTTTAGATAGGAGAGGAGTACTAACAAGGATCGTTCTCGTAAACACCGGCCGGTTAACTCACTTAGGCGAGGAACAGCGGCCCAAGCCGGTCTGATAACGACGTCGACAAAAGACGGACTTTGCGTCGATAACGTCGAGGCGCCGAGATTTCGCCAAGGGCGGGCCGATAATTCGTCGTTAAACCCGAAGCTCTCGCCTCGCCCACCGCCGGCGGGGAGCTTGCGCGAGCGGCCCGTTGACCGTAATTCGAGTTTTAGCTGCGCGACCGGCTTATTGACATAAGTGACGTTAATCGGCGAACATCGCTCAGGCTCTCGAGGAGTTTACCACTTGGCGGAGCTGTTGCGCGCGCTTAACGCTGACTTGGCCGAATCGAATTTGTCGAGTCGCAGTAATTGAATTAGAGAAATACTTTTATCGACGCTCTCATCAAGGGGCGCGAAGAATGACGGAATTGAAATAAATATTTAAAATTTTCATTCGAGGAAGCTTCATTTATTTATTCTCCAATAATGGTTATTTATTAACAACCAGTTGTCTTAAAAGTCAGTAAAGTTTTTATTGGAGAATCTTTCTTTAAATTTTTAATTTAATTTATTCTTAAGCGGTTTAAATTGTTTACGATCGTCTGCGAACTGAATTTACGAATTTGAAAATGAAGAGCAACAGGCAAAGAAGCATGATTTATAAGGAAGAAAATTAAAAGTTGAGAGCGAGAGTCTTGCTAATTGGATAAATCCAAACTGGCCATCTAGAAGTTGCCGAGCTCTCAGCGTCGCATCAACCCCCGGCGTCTCCATTCTCCTCGCTCCGCGTGATTTCCCTCGGCGAATTCGCCTCTTGCCGACGGAGGCAGAGAACGAGGGAGAGGGACGAAAGTCGTCTCTCGGGTGTTCTCGCGTCGGCGCGCGAGGTTTAAATCGGGAGCGGCGGGCCGGGAGGCCGCGTGTCGCGGGAGGCGCGATGGAGTATTTTTATCGAGCTAAACATAGGCACAAATCTCCTCTATACGAAATCCGCGCCCTGCGCGCCACCCTCCTTTATCCTTCCTCTCGCTCTCTCTCTCGCCTTTTTTTTCCCTCCTCTCATCTCATATTCGATCTAGCCTGCGGGCGCGCGGCCCGTCAAACTTTCCAGAGTGAAAATAGCACCAGCGACAGGCGGCCCGACTAAAATATGTTAGGCTCTTTTTGAATCGCTCCAAACTTTCGCTGAGTTCACGGCCGTTTTTAGATGAAACCTTGAGTTTCAATTGGTCTGGTTAATTAATTGCGATACTAGGAGTTTTTCTTTCTCCAGTTTTTGTAGTGTACTCAGTCTATGCTGATTTTGTCTTGCTACTGTAGTAGGAGCTGTTGTGAACTTGCCAGTAACAAAAAGCAAATTTTTTATTTTTTATAGATTTTTGTATTAATTTATTAAGGGTACTTTTACTTATTTTTATCCAGCTGGAGTCATAATTCCATCTGGAAACTGAGATATGAGTTGTCGAATATTCTTTCCTT
>JAXIUT010015020.1:0-21400 GCA_035586675.1 Eurytoma californica
GAGACAGAGAGAGAGAGAGAGAGAGAGAGAGAGAGAGAGAGAGAGAGAGAGAGAGAGAGAGAGAGAGTACGCGACAGCACATACCGATAACACAGAAGAAGCCGGGACTGAGGGATGACAATGCACTTTACCTTGCTCCTCTTAGACGATATCGCTGACGGGCGTAGCTGGCGGCGATCGATCAAGCAGGGATTTATCATCGTTCCCCGGCGGGTGGGTGAATTTTAAACAGTCATAAATTTAAATTATCCGCTACTGGGAAAAACGAGATTATCGGGGATCGAGCGGCCCGAAGATTGATACGGATAAATCGAAAATTGTTGTGACGCGCTGCAGCTTGGAAAATTTATTGTTATTAATGACGTCATTAACAAATGAACACACTAATTTTGAAGTGATTTATCGAGCGGATAGCGAGCAGGCTTCATGGTAAAATATTTACTTTGGCTACGCAAGGAGAAACTTTGATGTATCGCGCGCTTCAATATCTTGTGTTTTTTGTAAAGTCCTCTTTGGAAAAATGTATAATGTATGCTGGGTGGAATTTTATTAAATTTGAAAAAATTCTTTGTTTAAAAAATTCCCCCTTTCAATGCATTCTTTACTTAAAATTGAAGGGCATATAACATTTGTAGTTTTAAATATCGTTTAAGTGGAGTAAATCGATTTTGGAGAGACATGTCTGGAAAATTAGTCATTTTCGTGTTGCTATGTCACTACGACTACTTATTTCTTAACTTTTGAAGAAATTCGCTTGACCTAAAACCCATGTTAAAACTTTTCAAGAAGAAAAGAATCGTCTTTCCTTATTACTTCCGTGGAAAAGTAGTTTAAGCGCACTTTTTCTTCTACGAGCTCTATCTTTTCAGTGGCAGTTGTAGAAAAGAAATAATGATTAAAAACTCTTACACATCCATTCTCATTTACGTATTTCGCTGCTAATTTACTTTCTAAGCAATATTTTTCTTTTTTTTAATGTAGACTACTTAAAGTTTGTTTATCAAAATTATTTTCTAACAGTAACAACTTTAAAGTTTTTTATACTAAATTAAGACTTGTCTCGTAATTTCAAACTGAAAATTGGCATAAAAATGGGGTCGCCTTACTTTCAGAAAAACGAATAAAAAAGAAACAGAGGGGAAAGGAAATCCTCTAAAAATACAGAGGACATTTTTCATTTTATTTCTACAATGAAATTGTGCTTCGTAACTCGAGGGACCATTCAACAAAAAAAAAAAAATAAAAAAAATAAAAAAGAAACGTTTCCTCCACCCACAGTAAAAACATCGTGAAATCTAAAATTTTCCCGTTTAAATAAAAAAAATCTCAGCGTTTAGTTGAAAATAAATCCGTCCACCCCTCCGACGAAATCCCAGCAATAATTACCCCAGTCGCACCTTACAGCCCTCGCTTCCCCCTGCCCTTTGATCTCGAAGGGTGGGGGAGGGGAGGGGATCAGGGCTTTGGGAGGCGACCCTACGGAGAGGCGTGTAGGTAAGGCAAAAGTCAGTCGGGCATAAATAGGGTACGTAATTGCTCCCGTCGCTCATCCGTACGTCCCGCCTTGTCGAAGTTTACCCCTCCGGGCCAGCCGAATGCGCCTCCCCCGCCACACACGCACTCTTTACGCGCGACGAACTCTTTATCTCCGGTTCCTCTTCCCCTCGTTCTCGCAAGATTTAACGGCGGCGGATCCTGGGAGACCCTTAACTGCTTCCCGGTTTATATCCCGCCTTTATGAGAGGATCCTCCGGGGCAACCGGAAAAGCGGCTCGCGCGTTATATATATACGCCACGCTGTTAGGTGACGACGATCGCTGCGAGATAAGCGAGCGAGGCTGCGATATAAACGCCCGCGCGGAATGGGAGATGCAGAAACGGGGACTGTAAAAATGTAAAGCGAGCGGCGCCCGGCTACGATTTTGCACTTTTATGCATCTTGAATGAGCGTCTTCCTCTCTCTCTGTCTGCCGCGCGAAAGCCGACCTTTTTTTACTTTGTGACTTTATCGCTTTCGGTTTTACCGGCGTATTATTACGGGAGAAAAGAGGCCGCGGGTGCTTCCTCGGCGACGTTCCTCAGGGGCTCCGAGCAGTTTTCGAGCGATTTCTTTAGAAAACTTCGTAATTCTGTCATCTTTGCGCATTAATGTTTCAATTATAAACGATACTGTCTTGATACCTTAGATTGGGATCGCTATTGCGGTAACTAATTCAGAGCTATTGTGCTGATGTTGCATTCGTCATTTAAATTTAATGCTGTGATCAAACAGATTTTCACTAAAATTCGGCCAATATTTGTTTTCCTTAATGAAAATGTTCGTGTGAAAATTCAGATAACAATTTAGATATGGATTACCTAAATCATTTTATTTTAATTTGAGTAACGAACAGTAAATGTAGATTAATTAATTACTGCAAGATGCATTGTACTTTCGATAATTTACTTTTTGTATTTTAATTTACAATAATAAATGGTTTCATCTTTTAGAAAGCTAAAAGCTCGAGTGTGTAGAATGAAAATCTAAATATGATATAAAGTAGAATAAGAATAGGTCATGTATTGTTATATTTGCTGCACAGCAAATGAAAACCTTTTTGAAATTTCATTTTATTTTTTATTTAGAAAAAATTATTAAACTTTCTGTTTCACACTAGTAAAATCAGACTAGAAAATAGAAAATTTGAAATAAGACTAAAAAGGCCAAAAATCATTGGGCAATGTTAAAAATCATTGGGCAATGTTAAAAATCATTGGGTAATGTTAAAAATCATTAGAATTAAGAAATTGAAATCAAGGAATCAATTTAATATCAGCAAAACCTTTTAAAAATCATTTTTAATTGTTAGAGGTCACGGTAAATCATACAAATCGCTAAAAATCATTACAAATTATTACATTCTTTAAAAAATTTTTTGGAAATTTTAAAAATTATTGTAATCTTTGGATATTATTGGTCATACTTTATAATTCATTAGAAATAACTAAAAATAACTTAATATCATTACAAATTATTTGAAATTGCTGAAAATAATCGGAAGTTCTTAGAAATCTTGCTGAAATTTACAATATCTGTGGAAAATCTTTTAGATAGCTGCAGTACTGCAAAATCCTAATGGAATCTTTAGAAATCTTTCAGCTGTTATTCGAGCACTAATATACTTTTTGCAAATCACATCTCAATTTTACTCCAAGTCACGCCGAAATAACTCAGTTCGTACAAAAAAGCCAATATAAATCAATTATCATTGTTATAGAATGAATCGCGAGAGGTTATTTTCTTATTCGCAATTTTTAATTTTATCACAGTCGCCTCGGTATATTCATCGCTCGCATATTATTAATTACTCCTTGTAACCTATTTTATCGACCGTTCGTACAAAAAAGCCAATATAAATCAAGCGTTTTCTCTAATTGCCTGCATCTGCCAATCCTTTTTAACGTCTCCTTCGCGCTTCTACGAATGCGCGCCAGCGACTTAAGCTTCCGGCCGATCATTGGCTCCTTCTCGACTCGCTGGGGCGTGAATAATTGATACGCGGAGGGTCGTGCGGGGCTCGCGAAATGGAGTTCGGTGACTCCGGCCGCGCCGGCGGCTGCGGCTGTTGTTTTAGGGGAGTAAAAGACGGCTGGGGGGGGAGGCGGACGACGACAGTCCGCGAAAACGGCGTGCGAATGGCATTGGCATACTTGTTCCTCGGCCAAAGTACACTCGACAAGTTCAAGTTACGAATCGCTGCGCACGAATGCCCACGGCTCTCCGCTTCCGTCTTACTCGCCCACTCGAGCCTCTCCTATATCTCCACAGCCTCTCGCGCACTCTCGGCTCCTTGTTTCTTCCCGCCGTCCCGCTCCTCCCGCTGCGTCTCCATCGGGTCGTTCTTTTTTTTTTTGTTCACCTCTTTGGGAACTTCCCTATTCTCGCGTAGGCGGGGAAGTTTTCCAACTTCGGCAAGATAACAGGACTTTTCGACATCTATCATACAGGGCGCGAGTACCGCGCCCCCCGCTACATTCTGCAAGATGATAGAGAAGTAATGCCGACGTCGGATAATTTAATCAAGTGCTTTCCTTTCGAGGAATTCAATTATTTCGGAATTCAGGGAATCGAGCAAAAAGTTTAGACATTTTTCACAAGAATTTTTCATTAGAATTACACTTCCATTTACGTAAGGTGTTTTTTTCACTGTGAAGCTACAGTGATATTTTTAATCAAGCAGCAAGATTTTACACCGGCAAATTAAACGTAAATAAAAATGTATTAAACTTCATTTATAAACAGTAAAGTACGATTTTGCCACAATAAAATGCGTCATTTACTAATATAGTAAATTATAATACTATTAATAATATTATATTAATATTATTACTAGTAATTATAGTACTATTGTAAATATTTCCTATAATTTTTTCTATAAGCGCCTTTATGTAATTTTTCTCTTTCTTATAAAGGGTTTCGACCCGTAAAACTTAATTAAAATAAAAATAAAATAAAATAATTTTCAGGTAATTTGTCATGAAATTCTTGATACTGAAGCATGATTTCAGGACGTGACCGTTTGAGAGCGCTCCCCGCATTTCGTCCTGAAGCTAAGTGATGCTAGTCGACACTAGAGTGTTCTCGTAGGCCCTTCTGCTGCTTCAGACGCTAATGATTGCTCAGTAGGAATAGATGTACGGATATCATTAGTCTGATTGCATGCTAGGTGCTTGCCAAACAGTTGATTTGTCTGCTATGTGCATTCAATCTTCTTAAGCAAGCACAATGATTCTTTTAACATCTTATTGAATTTATTAGGAAAAATAAACTCAATCAGTTAAGCAGAATGTTCAGTATTGATTGAAAAATATAAAAAGATTTACATAAATTTGAGAATATATATAGGCACAGAGCTACTCGAGAGTAAACGCTGTTACTGCTTCGAGTGCTAGGGCTGAACTGAAATGCAGTCGCAGATGACTGCAGCTAGCGTATTCGCACGCAAAAAAGGGGCTGAAAACATTTTATTGCCACATCTGGAGGCGTCGGTCATCGGCGCGCTTCGAACGGTCAGCGAGGAAAAAGCTTTATTGCTTAACCTGAGCTCTTCCTTAGTCAAACGCTCAAAATATAAAGCAAACAACGCATTTTTCAACACATCTGAATGATACTGCACAGATACAAAGAATGATTCGAGAGAAAGTCATCATTTATTTGACAGTCAATTTTCTCATGTCGTTCGTCATTAGTAAATGTTTCTTAACAATAAAGAAATATGTATTAATAGTTAATACATGATTTCCTTTTATGACACGCCATGCGAACCTTTGTAGTAAAGATGTAACATCTTCAGGAGAGTCCGAAGTAAATTTCCAAGCTCTACCTTACCGACATTTCATAAACTAAATTTGTTAGGATTTATTGGGATTGGTGGTCGCGAAAGACATGGCCGCGCAGAGTAGGGCCGAATGCATTGTCAGCATAGGGAGCTCATGCGTTTTTTCAATTTTTTATAAAAAAAGTATTAATGCAAAGATACATTTTTGATGTTATAAAATGCTTTCGGTCTGTATAGATTAATATCGTATACAGCAGCAATATTAAAAATTAATTAAGTGCTAGTGTAATATATAAAATGTGCCTATCGAAGCCCAAACTCGAAAATACATCAAATACGCTGTGTATAAACTAAGAAAATATTATTTACTAAGAGAAGAATTAAAAATTAAAACTTTTAATTGAATTCAAACTGAACGTTTCATTTCAATAAAGCACCACCGCGCAAGCGTTTAAATAAGTTCTGTTTTCAAACATCGCAATTAAAAGTTCAACTCTCCAATAATTAATATCGCAATTATATCTTTCGATATGATATCTCTCAATTTCAGTCAGATCGAAACTTTTCATCATCTGGCTCTCACTAATGCCGCGATAATGCAAAAAAAATCTCCCTAAAAAGAATCGCCAGGAGATAGCGGCAAAATCAATTACTTTATCTCTGCAGAGACAATCGAAAAAGTTTTGCGTTTCGCGAAATTCGTCCTTTTCAAAAACTGCACACCATTTCTCTCCACCGCCGGAGAACAGCGCTCGGCAAGCTGCCACGTCTAAAAAGCAGCGATATTCGAGAAACCTGTTAGTTCGCACGCGTGCTTTTGGCTACGGGGAGATGGCCTGCACTTGACAAGTGATCGACGCCGAGTGCTGCTGCCGTTCCCGACGATATTGATGCAGCCACGTCGTTGATTAATTTCTTTTGGCAGAGAAAACAAAGGCATTAATTGATTTCACTTTGAGTTCCACGTCCCTCGGTATAAACTTGGTACTTTATGAAGCGGAAAATTTGATTGATCAAATTGGAGAAATTATGGAAAGTAGTTGGGCTTACTTAATTCCCGGCGATTGAATTTTAGATGGCGAAAAGCGTCGGACTAATGACTGATTAGATTGTTCAATTCACTTCTAGAAGTCTTCGAAAGTGCAATTATTATCATAAACATTATTCACACAAAAAGAAGCAAATAACTTTATACTTCAATATTTCCAGACAAAACAAGTTTGTATGACGCGTTAGAGTAACGGATTTTCAATTTCTCGTTAGCATAGCGTAATAAAGCTTTTAGATAAAGTGTGTGCTGTAGTACAAGTCATTTTTGTTGCTTGGTAAAACTTTGAGGAAGTTGCTTAAAATTGAGTAATAAAGTTTTTGTCGCCTGTACTGTATAAAAAGGCAGCTGTAAAGATTGCTTAATGGCGAGGAAAAGAGCGATAGCGTAGGGGATTACTTTACTACTTGCAGTGCGTGAATCACGCGGATTTATAGCGCCTTGTTCTTTCTTAACAAAGTTACGTGACTCACAGATCTGATGGTTAAAAACTTCAAATTGTATATCAAATGCAATTAGTTTTATCGGTGACAGACAGTAAAATCGATTAATTCTACAGAAACTATTTTAAAATTTGACATTAAAAATCAGAGTATTTTATTTAGATAGTAACTAAGAATGAGCGGGATATTAGGTATCAACATATGTTAACTTATCAGGTATACTAAGTAACAATAAAGTTAAAGTTCTTTTAATATTTAAAATTTTCTCCTTCTTATTACTATGAAAAAATGAAAAAAATAAGTAATAAGTACAGTAACAGTTATAACTTTAATATTATTTCATTCAAAGTTTTAATTATTTACTCTTTATTACAGGAAATTAATATAAAAAAAATGAAAATTATATTTTAATTTAGTAATTTTGTAAATTAAAATAAATATAATATCAAATAACATTTTTAACTTATTCCTAATAATTAAATTTTCAATTTTGCTCATTTACTCGCTTAACGCTAATATCATTAAGTACAGCGTTTTTCGTTAAACAGCTTGACACAAAGCTTGAACTCGGCATTGTGAACTTGTAATCGGCTTTTCATTACCTTTATTCTTCACCTTGTCACGGCACCTAATGAAATCAAAGGGTGAGTACAACCCATTTCCTTTCGTACTGGTTTTAGTGTCAGTGTTAATCAATATGCACGCGATCCGGTTATTTCTTCTTCAAGAAAAAGCTCTAAGCTTTCTTTCTCGGCGACTTATTTCAGAATGCATTCTAAAGTGAAACCCTTTGACTAAGTTAAGATCGCTTAACCTAAAAACACAACATTGACTCCGATACCCAAATGAAAGAACAGACCTTCAATTATTTAGGACTAAATAACTGACCCCAATTGCAAGCTTTATATATAGATAAATAATGATTTCCTTAAAATGTAGGTAAATAAAGGATTCTTCAAGGTATTGTGTCAAATATTTTCACCTAAATATATTGTGATTGCTCACCTAAATATAAAGTGATTAACTGATGATGAATATTTCACATCACTCAATTTTCAGAACAGTGAAAGTCAGAGAATCCGTATATTTTTGGATGATTTTTTTATCTCCTCACTCTATAAACAAATGAAAATACAGCAGTGTTTTTTAATAGAATACATCATTACCCACTGCGTACGATTAACATATTCTTCGTTGAGAAAAACGAATATTACTTTTTGTAGAAAAATTACTATGAAAAATGAGATGTAGAAGATGAAAAATGGAAAATCAACATGTCTGACGCTTATTCGAATTTGTTGGCAGCGCAAAAGCACGAATGTGTCTCGTGAAATCGTGACAAAATATGTAGTTGGAGAAAACGGAAATTCATCCAGATGAAACAAACGCCTCGGACAGATCTTCGTCTCTTAAAGGAGAGAAGAACCGTGGAAGGAGAAAAGAAAAATTGCCATCCCCGCAAAATCTGAAAGGTTTCCCGGACTTCCGGACAGATAAATCAGGTCACGTAAAGCCATATGAAATTGCCAAGAAATCTTTAATCGTTCATGATGAGCCATATGAACATCATAACGTATAACACCGTGTTCGTTATGAACATCCAAATATCGTTTAAATATTTACATGGAACTGTTCTTGCAAATAACAAATATTTCAATATAAGTTTCTAAAATAGTGGTTATTCAATGAGAAACGAAATATATTTTGATTGTATAGAAATGAGTATAAAACACATTTTCAAAAAGATATATATATATATATATATATGTTCATTTCAGCATTTCTGTAATCATGATTAGCCCTCAGTGGGCGCTAGGGGTCCAGTGAACCCCACGGTATTTTGAAGCTTTATATATCTTATTTCTTTCTCTATCGTGAACTTTTCCATTTATTTCCAGGCAGTATGACCCCTGATGGTTAGAAAGCCAAATAGAATTAACGCGATTCCCGTAGGATTTCTTTCGAAAAAACGAAGAAAACTTTAACCAAGCGTTATTTGTTGTACTTGAGTTTATTACACACTCGTACGAAAGCATAAAACGTGATAAATTCAGCCACGATAGGTCTTAACGCACCACTGCGCCGCACCAACATTAATCTCATGACTTCATCACGTAAGAGCTGTGAACACGAAAGAAAAGGCACGGAGTTGCAGAGATAGGGGGGTGGAAAAACTACGACGAACTCAATTGGAAAATCGAGAAGGGGACGACCGAGAGTGAGAGAGTCCCCGTTCTCTTCCTGCAATGCTCCCGCTGTGTGGAAGAGGAGCGATGTCAGCGTCGGCGGAGGCTTTGTTGCGAGAGCACGGGAGAGCATCATCGGAAATCGATCATCCCGAAAATACTTGCCCTCTCGCTTACTCGCTCCGCGCTTCGGCCTTAATATTCGAGATTATCGGTTGCGCGCATCTCTTAGCGACCTCTCCCACACCAACTTGCACCCGCGCACTTGTGCATTCACCATCCACGCACACCACGCGTGCGAACGCATCCACACACACACATACGCACGTACATATGCACATACGCATACACGTGCGCACGTGCATACATTTCGCGTACACAAGTACCCATCCACGGGGGAACATTTCGTCGGTATTTTCTCGATATGCGCGCCTCGTCAAATTCTCTTTCGCTCTGTATATGTCAGGCTCGGCGCGGATTGGAAAATCTGAGGTTCGAAGCGCGTCCGGCTTTGCATCTTACACTCATGAAAAAGGGAATGCGAGAGAGAGAGAGAGAGAGAGAGAGAGAGAGAGAGAGAGAGAGAGAGAGAGAGAGAGAGAGAGAGAGAGAGAGAGCGGGATGCAATGCACGCCGCTGCATTATTCGATTAATTCGCGAATGATGCGCGAGCACGCGGAATGTTTTGATGGGCGCTCGCCCGGCACCTTCACGGGAATTTTATGAATGACGACAACAATTTTCGGAATATTTGAGCGGCGTCAATTTAATTTTAAACTTTATTTTCTAAATATTCGAGTAACGCGAACGATTACAAGATTATTGTATGCAAAGTAATTGGTATGTAGTGCAGTTTACCGTAAATGTAAAATGTGAAGTGACGACCAATAAGGCATGAGAAGTACAATATCGGCTTAATAATATTGAAATGTTAATGTTTTTGTGATCCATGAACGGATATCGAAACCATAGCATTAGTCAGATAAATGGGTGTATTAAAACATGATAGCAGTTGTACTGACGGTGGCACGTGTTACTCAACCCTTACACATTCATTTCTACAGATATACTTACACTCAATACATACACACACAGTTAGTTACTTATTCAGCTTATCCACAGTGGCTGGTACGTCTGCATAAATATGAGTCACCCAGTTGATAAAATCAGGTTGAAGATGTCTTTAGTAGAGAAACTATGGACTATCCGAATATTCGAATACCCAAATACTTGAGATTCGAGTAGATAGTTTAAAGCTTGATCAGGATCCGGATCCACCTACTTTATAGATTGGAATTTATTACCAAATTATTTATTTATACAAAAATAAACAATTTTATACGTATAAAAATTCTTTAGTCGCGTTGGCACGGGAGACAAGAGGAGCCATTCGGAGAAACTGTTTTTCAGTTATTTTCAACTGCATTATCATCGTGAAATCATTCAGAGTTTGATTATAAGAAAACTTCAAAATGGTGATAAAATCTGTAATTACGAACTACTTTTATTGATTGTACAACTTATTCTGCATTGAATTAATACGCACTCAAATTGTGATATTTGATTTGAGAATCGTAATTTTTCAATCTTCATGGCGATTACATTTGGATATCATTACGAATACGCAATTATAAATTATAATATTGATTATTAAAAGTTTGTTTGCGAAAACTAACGCCTCGCGTTCAGCCCTTTTTTCCAAGATCCAACCCGCATGCCGTTCTCACCTCAAAACCGCAGCAAAAAAGGGAACCGATTCCGCAATCCAACTGCAAATAGAGACGTTCCGGTCCTTTGATGCGCAAATTAGCGGACCCACATGGCTCGCGCTGAAGCTCGGCTAAGCGTCCTTGCTCGCGCGCCTGTCTCCTCCGCTCGCGCGACTGGCGAAAGAGGGAGAGAGGCGAGAAAGGATGGCAACCCCCTCGAGGACGTGCGGGTGCGCGGTCGGACGTGCCACAGCCATTTGGCGCTTTCTTTCCCCCCTCCCCCCTTCGCCGCTACTTCCTCCCTCCTCCGTACGCGGAGCGGCGCATAATGCGAGCGCAGCAACGGAAAGCTATTTAACTTGCAGTGGCGGGGACGGGTTTCCGGCTCGCTTCTCAAAGGGCGACGCGGCACAAGCGACACTCTTGCACGGGGTATTGACTTCGAGCCCCCTGGTGAGCGCGGGAGACCGTTTCCGTCTTTGTCCACGTCGTCGAAGGAAGCCGAGCACGTTAAAAGAGCAGATTACGCGAGCAGGGCTAAACGGGACTCGGGCTTAATTGGCGTAATCCTGGCCTTTTGTTTAACGCTTTGGAAGGGACAAAAGCTCGAGCAAGCCAGGAAGTACCCCGCCCCCCCTCCTCGCGTGGCGTTGCGCACTGGTTTGACGCGGGGTCCCATCGCCAGCCCTCGAACGGCTGCGGACAAAAAGACCAGCGTGCATTGAGCAGATGCAAATTGTTTCGAATTGTTGCAAATTGCTGCGATATTTTCTCAGTGGTTAGCTATAACTCTTTCACTTTTCGGACAATAATTATTCTGTAAAACTGCAATGGAAAAAATTGATAATTAAACGTTCATCTAATTTTGGATTCTATTCCACTTTGATAGAATTAAAGGGATGTGGAGTTCAATACCTCCAAAAGGCTTTTATCCAGCAATATTGATCCGTAAAAGTAATACCTTTAATCATTTACGTGCAGTTATTAATGTGAGATTTAGTTTTATAATGGTAGTCATTAATTTAAGATTAATGACGATTATTTACGATTTCATTGGCAAGGGGGCTTAGCTCACTGAATAAATAAATAAAAATAAAAATAAATAAAAATTAAATATGATTTAGGAATAAGAATACATCAATTATTAATGTTTATTTGTTTTTGCTGCAAATTGGTCATATAACGTTACTAATTAATCTGAAATCAACAATTTATGTAAATGTTATCGTTTTGAATTTTCAACATTTGAGCGAAATAATTTCGAGTAAAAAAGAATCTTAAATCGAGCCCGTCGTCGCGCGCAACGATGCGAATCCTGAAGCATTGCCAGTTCATTTGAAATGACAAACAGTTCCTCCCAGTTTACGTGTAATTTATTGAATACTAACATTTCCGCGTACTCGTCGAAAGGCAGTAAAAAAAACGGAAGAAAACAGACAACCCGGTGGTGAAGACAAAAAAACAGCTCGAATATAGGTGTGCGGCTGCGACCCGTTTTTCAGTTCGCTCTCTCTCTCTCTTTCTCTCACTCCCTCTTGTTTGAGCTACGGGGCTAGGGAAAAAGCTCGCGCGCGTTTTCTCAGTGATAATTTAACCCGTTTGCACTTGCTCGCTCAAACAAAGTAGTAGTCGCGCCGCGGAATGGATAATGCCGTCGACGCGGCTGCCGACGAATTATTGTCCGTGAGACTGCAGCCCCGGCGCAGCGCAGCTACGCCGCCACTTCTTCGGCTAATTCGGGTTCAATGTGGTTTTCGCGCGAATATTGTAGTTTCCACCGGGCGAGCGGTGTGTTTGCCCAGGGAGAATTAATTTGCGCGTTCGACAATACACTCGCCGCGGGTATGCCGTCCGCTGAATGGATGGTGGATTAAGGCGGCCGCCGAGATTCGCGCGCTCAACTTTCAAGTAATTACAATATGCGGTTGCCGGCATTCACCGGACTAGTATTAATAGTCACGTTTTCGCGCAAAAAAATTCGCGATAGCCCTAATGCGCGTGTAATAGATTTGAATATATGTAAATTACAGGAGTGTAATTTAGGTATAATGTAGGTCAAACAATTTACATGGCAATTTATGCTCATTGTACTAATAATTTTAAGCATTAATTGAACCACAACAATTCTACAGATTATTTGTTGAATACTTGATTTTCGTGATAAGTTAATCGTGTGGATTTTTTTTTTTACTTACTAAATGTGTTATTAACTGTTTTTTTTTATAAATGTCCTCACCTGAAACAGAAAAGAAATTTTGTCTTAATATATTTTCACACCAAAATTTATTTTGATAAAAGAGATTTATATTTCATAAAATAGATCTGGAATCTCCTGCGTATGACGTATCAAGTACCTGATTCATTGTACCTCGATCTCTCTTTATTTTGAATGTTGGTTTTATATTTAAAAAATAGATCATCCTGATTTGCATTACTATTGGGAAAGAAGTAATCAACAATCATAATAGGGGAAACCGGGGTATAGCGGGTCATGGCGAAATGTGAACCTTCGGGGCATAGTGGGTCACCCCATTAAATATATTTCATTGGGTGTGAAAAATACTTCGTAACAAGTTTGCTTCAAAATAAAGCCTTTAAATAAAAATAGGTATCCTAGTGCACAGACAAGGAGATGATCAGGGAATACGGGTCCTGGATTTCATCCAAACTTTGTAGAATGATTCTTGGAATCAATATAATGAACATTTGTATATTTGTATAAATGCTTAATATAGTTCTCGTATGTAATGGTGATGATTATAATTATCGTGCATTGATGAATTTTGACAAGAACTTAATTGTGGCTTATGTGACATCATTTATGACTTACACTGTATTAAACGCAAAAATGATAGCATTTAAACCTGGAAAGTGTTGCAACAACTAAATACGAATTTCGAATTGTATACATGAAAACATGAGGAATATTTTATACAACCAATATTTTACCACTAAATTCTTGAAAATAAAACATCTGTCCTAGAATCAACGTCGTAAAAGCCTCATGCGAAAGTAACTTCGTCGTCGCCATTCGATAAAGCAGGAAGAACACGCATCAGAGTAAGGGGACGCACGCAGCGCCGGAGAGGCTGTGCGATCGAAAATGGTCAGCCGGAGGGGACGGCGCGCGTCAAAATCAATCCGCGCGAATCGAGGCGTCGGGGGGGCGCGGCCGTCATTAGCCGCGCGCGCGGAAGTCGCCGCAGACGGGCGGCGCTCACGCCCGTCCGCGCGCGTCTCCTCCGGGCCGATCGGAAATTAGGAGCGCGCGCGAGCCGGCCGAATAAATATCGCGGCAATTTGCCGGCTGCGCGGTCGCTTAATGGAAGCGGGGAGTCCGAGGCCCGCTTCCGTTTATTCCGCCGGCGGCGCGCCTCTTTGTATTCTTGCAGCCCCGGCTCTTTGTTGGCGCGCGCGCCCCGATGCATTATGCGGGCCGGCGTCCCGCGCGTGAATTAACATATTGTTCGCGATTTTCCCCCGGCGTTGTTTCGCGGGCGCGCCAGCGCGCGAACTGCACTCTCCGCGAGCGCATTTTGCGGATTAGCTCGCGATGCAAAAGTCCTCCCACCCTTTTTCCCTTTGGTCTGGCGGTTTAATGTATTCGGCCGGAGGGCTCGATGCATTTTCCGGCACTTCGGATTTTGCGTCGATATTTTCGTTTTGACCGGGCTTTTTTTCGGGCTGTTGTGAAATTAATTTGCGTGGTGGTTTATGTTTTTCTTAACTTACGGAGTGGTTGCACCCAGGGGTTATTCACTTAAGGGGGCACACCACCTTTTCATAACAAAATATTTAAAATATATTAGAACAAAATGTTAAGAACAAAATTTAAATTGTAAAAATGTTAAAATTTAATAATAATTAATAAAAAATCTGTGATTTGTTTATAAAAATTTAATTTCCTGTATTCACACCAAAAGTGAAGTATTGAAAAACGATATCCTCAAATTTGAGCTTATTTTGTCTATCGGTTCACTTTCAATCCTATGGACAGTGAATTTGGTCTCTGAAGAGACTTCCTCTTGTAAGTAGATATTGTAGGGCTTCGAAGAGGTCCTAGACCTTCGAAAATATGCTCTCTAAATTTGAATAAGTGAAATTCGTCCAAATGCATTTATTCGAATAAGTGAACGACTATGCACGTTAAAGTGCATTTTGATGAATTTCACTTATTCAAATTTAGAGAGTAAGTACATATATCTACTAACAGTATAGAGAGTAGGTAAATATATCTACTAACAACAGAAAAAATATTTGTACATATGCATGGGTGAATATATTTTAAATATTTATTTAACATTTTGTTATTTAAAGGTGGTGTGTCCCATCAATGTAATAACAAACTCCTTCTTTAAAAGTGACTTTGAAGTCAGTATTTAATTCTTTTTTAATTTCGCAATCGCAATAATTGATTTTTCAAAATGTTAAGCACAAATATTATGCGGTAAATGAAAACGCAACGCGCACTTAGAGGATCTGCAAGATAAATTACAAAACAAAGGTGCGAAACTACTGAAGTGGAGTTCGGTTACAGCTAAAAGCTGGTAGATTATAAGTACAATAAACTTGATCGCTGTACAAAATGTTGCCAAAAGCGCAACAACTAAGAGGAAAGGTGCCTTTTCTTGGTAAATGGCAAAAACAGAAAGTCCTTTCCTCGAGATCCGAGAAGAAGAAAAGCTGGGTCCGAGAATAATAATCGAGGGGCAGTCTCATTTTATTGCGGTCGTTTATAAAATAAGGATTCGGCGCGACCGCAGCTAAAAACTTCTAGTCGGTGCAAATTACCTACAGGCACTGTTCTTAGTGCTTCATTCTGTCGGCAGTTTCTTGTAGAGTTTGATTATTTACAGCGTTTATAAATTATTTCCAATACATTTTCTTATGACACTCGCGGAATTATTGGTGCGAATGAAATATTTTTAGATCTAAATAACCTTTACTTTTGTAGTAGTAGCATATTGGAGTACTTACAGGTATAACGTGAAAGCTAGCTTATTGGCTTTTTTAAAGTAGTCTCTCATAAAAACTGTTATTGTTTGTAAACAATTTGTGATTTTTAACCACATGACATGTTTCAAAGTTTCATTCAAACCATAGAGTGTAACAAAATTTTTGAGTTACTTTACTGTTTTTCTGAATTTCTTATTACCATTAATCCTTAAATAGGATGCACACAAACAATATTTATGTAAGGCCCATACATAGAACAATTATTCAAAGCAATTATAATATTTAAAAAAGGGAATCTTTCCGAAAGCATCAACGTAAAAGACAAAAGAGAAACAGTATGAGAAGGGGTGACATCTAAGCAGGGCTTTTAGTACGGCGTGGATTATCAGACTGTTTTTTTTTTTCAAACCATTCGAGTCATCTTGTACACTCTCATCTTTATGCTACGTAGACAAAGAATAGAATGGAAGGAAAAAGAGATTTAGCGCTTTGCTAAAGCTGGGATAAAGAGAAAGAAAATGCGGGAACAGAGGCACAGAATAAAACATGGAAAAAATTGAAGAATACAAAATGAACCGCTCGGAGTATAGCACAAACGCACTAATACTGCACAACTGGCAGGAGTAGTGAATGCGGATTAAGCGAAGACAAAAAGCGGAATAAAGGAAACAAATTGATTGCTACGTGCAATGATCGACAACTTTTCCGGCTAATAGCGATCGAGCATGAAAAATTATTCTCTATCTGCGATGGTAACAGACAATAAATTAGAAAATGTACGGAATGGGAGTAAAAAAGATTTTACAGAATTTAAAATGCATTCTCTGTACAAAAAAATTACGGTATATTATGCGATTCCGGTAATGAAAAAACGCGTTAAACTCATTTAGTACTTTTAGATAATCTGTTTGTGACTTCATTAAAATAAATGCTTATTTTTATCGTACAAGTTAATTGCACTTTTTCTTTAGAAGCTTTATACTTCTTTTGACTAAAAAAATTTTAAATTGAAAATTCTTGTGACTACAAGATAGGGTTCCATGTTACAATTTTTAGTTTTAAAATGTTTTTCCTTTACAAAAACCTTTTTATGAAGTAAATAAAACAATTGTTATCTGTATTCATACAAAATAGTTATTTCACTTTTTATCGCAAACAAATATTTTTTTTATTATCAGCAATCAATTGAAAGGTATAATAAAGAAGGATTTTATTAACTTTTTTATTTTTCATAAACTTAACTTACCTTCCATAACTTTTTTATTTGAAAAATTTCAGATTAAAATTAATTTGGAGGGAATTTTAGAAAAAAAAATCTTTCTTTCTTGGCAAAGGTACAAAAATATTGATTGTCTTTGCCCACGGAAAGTCGAGAAAGGAGGCAGAAGGGAGAACGAAGCCAAAGGGAAGAAGGAAAGGCAAGCAAGTAGCGAAGCAAAGCGCGGAAAATGCAAGAAACAGAAAGGGAAAAGCGGCATTAAAGGTAATGTGCAAAAAGGGACAATGCAGGGCATAAAGGTTGCACGCTCGCCGGGAGTTTTGCAAAGAAGCGGGGATAAAAGAGCGGGGGCCAAGTTAGTTGCGGTCCAGACTCGTTGAGACCCATTAAGTCGCGAGACTAGTACCTCTTGCGAAAATACGGAAGTCGCCCGCCCGAAACCAACGCGGGGTTAATAACCGACCGGACCGGCTATGTACTTTCATCTCCCCACTTTGCTGCCTTTCCTTCTTCGTCCCTTCATTTTTGACCGCACCTTTTTTTTAATTATTTTCTACTAAGCAGACTTACGTGAGCAGCTGCCAGTTTAAATTCTTTTCTCTTTGAGATTTTTTTTTAAGTTGCGCGATAAATAATAAATTAATTAACACAAATTTAATCGATAGCGAAACTGTTATGTAATATCGGGTTAGATATAAACTTTTTTTCGATATTTGAAGTTAATAAATTAGTTTCTACGTTCAATCTTCTGCAATTTATTGAAGATATGTCTCTTTTATAATTTGTAACTTTTGAATGAAAAATTCTTCTTTATAGCACACTAACCGGGATTTTGTGTCTTTCATAAAAAGTGTTTGAACAACTTTAATGAAAAAACAATGAACAACTTCACCAACAAAACATATTCAGTTCATTGACCCAGTAAACCTTCATTTCCCTGAGCGTTCCAATATGAGCTGAAAACTTGAAACGTCCTTGCATGTATCAATTTTCTAATTTATCTGTAAATTTACGAACAAATAATCCAAAAAAGTTCATTCAGTTAATCTTTGTTGCAACAAATTATGCATTATGTCCTGTTTAAAAAATTCATGATTCCTCGTAAATAAAAACCGACTATCTAAATGCATGCACGCTTCTACAATAAAATAGTCTTCATCTTCTTTTTCAAATTTATCTTCATCTTCATCTTTAACTTCATTATCTTTTTTTATGTCAAAGTGCAGACGCAGGTACGACTTATAAAGGTGTATGTGCTAATTGCCGTATCAAATGGAGCAGACGTTACTACAAAACACAAAGCTAGATTCTACTAAAGCTGCAGAAGTTTTACTATATAGTATTTGAAGTATTTCAAAAATAGACTACCTGAATGTAATGCACTACAGATACATAATAATTTCGTCTTCATTTTCGTCATCTTTTCATCATCAACTTCGACTTTCTATTTATCTTCATCATCATCTTAATATTTTTCTGTGCTATTTTCTTTTTCTTGTTTTCTTTTCTTCTTTTCTTCTTTTCTTCTTCTACTTTTTCTTCACCTTGCCCTTCTTCTTTTCTTCTTGTAACTTTTCTTTTTTTTAAGTTTAGCGTTGGGTTACTTGTCTAAGAATAAACGCATGTCTAATGTATGGAAGGAAAGAAGGAACAAGGAAGTTAACGAAATAAAAGATTAAAACTATTTTCAATCAAGTTTGGTAATGATAAAATGAGAAAGTAAAACACCGTAAATCATAAACTGCAGATTAACCGATAAATGCACTATTTACTGATGTAGATAAGACATCAGCTGTACGATCAATGCTTGTGTGGAAAAAAATACAAGTGTACAGTGCGGTTGTTCGCATGATAAAAGTGTCGAGCAGCGCGTGTCCGAACAGGTACAGTCCTGCCCGAAAATAGGAGTACCGCTACACGTAAGATGGCGCGCACGAAACTTTTGGGGCTTGTGCTGTCCGAAAATCGTGAAGCTGCTGTTCGAGTTCGTGAGCAGGCTACCCGAAATGCAGGGGGCGCTGCTTTCCTTTAGATCGTACGTCTGTTGCCCTTCGCTTTTTTCAGTGTGGTAATTGCAGAGTGGTCTACTCGCCTTTTTTCCTTCTGCTTCTTGCTCCTTGTTCCTCCGTTCGGCCCGTCGCCAAACCTTGATGCCAATGAGAGTCGAATAGTCCGAGGCAACACCATTAAAATAATCACTGATAAAAACAGCGTAATAGTGTAAAAGAAAATTGAAAAGCAGCATACGTCCTATTCGGAAGAGCTGCAGCGGACGACATATTTTGCCGGAACAAAAGTCTCCGAGAGCTCGTCGTCATTCAGCGTTACCGTGCTTACGGATAAAAAACTTGGAGAGCGAGAGCACTGCGGGTGAACGAGGCTGCGCCGAAAACGAAGAGATTCGAGCGACCTACAGAGCAGACAGTTTAAGCGCAGTAAAATCTGTACCTCTTTTTTTATGCAGCCACTGCTCTAGGACCTGGGGAGATTGGTGCGCGGCACGATGCTCCGGCTCGCTGAGATTGTAGGTCGTCAATTTTTCGGGTTTCTACAGTTTTTCTAAAGAAGTTCCTATGCGCGATAATTTTTTTTTATAACTTTTTAAAATTCTTCATCAAATGCGTCAGTGCATTAAAGATATGAATTTTTTGAATTTGATATATTCCTAAATCTTTTTAACTTGAGAGTACGTAATAAAAGCAGAAATAAAATATATCTGATTTGAAATAAAAGTTTCCTGCAGTGGTCAAAATAATACTTACATTCTGCAATTTTCACGTGCATTTAGACAAACATCCACGTCCTCACTGGTCGCGAAGAGAGTGCTAGAGCTATTGTTGGCGTGACTGTGAGTAATTCCTCAAAATGTTCCGGTGTGTTACGTCGGAAGCGAAAAGTGCGCCGTAGTCATACATTCTCGCTATTTAAGAAGTAAACTACTAGGAAATGTTTGTGAGACTTGCGCGAGAAGCGTCTCTATTTGCTTTACGCCTTAAAACAATATAAGTATTTTGAAAATTAACATTTTTAATTGTTTTAATTTTGTTAATTAGGATATTCACCTAAATATTCATGTAAAAATTACTGTAGTAAAATTAACTAAGTTTTATTTATATGCTAAGAAAGAGTTGCACAATGTCATGATTTGCAGATGCCATTCAGTGACGATTCAGCGATTCAGTGACATTTTATTACAATGACTATACAAGAAATTGATTAACCTTATAGTGGAAAGCATATCAGAATCAAAGTCTACCTGACGGTAAATGTAGTTGACAAGGAAATGTAAGATGTAAATAACTTGAACATTCAACGAATTGTCAATATTCATTCAGTATCACGAATAGTTGCCAAGTCTGATGACTCGATTCGAAGATTTTAGTCCGGTTAAAAAAGATAATTGAAAATTTAATATCAATGACAACTCTTACAAATAACAATTATTATTTAATAATTATTACTATTGTTAATAGTTATCTAAATAGTTATGATTTATTAATTTTTCGATATTGAATTAGTTAATTATTATTGATCATTATTGATTAAGAAATTATAAATTGACTTTAACAGATTGATTTAAAAGTAATTGCAAATTCACTTATTTCAGAGTGGTTTGTGATTACACAGTATTAATAATTCGTCGAGAATAACTTTCTTTTTTAAATGCCCAGTAATAATATTATAAGTTTTAATCTTTCGCGAACAATCGTGGGTATTAAACGTGAATGTATTTTTTGTTCAATTTCAGCACAATTAGGACATTAATTTATAAATAATAAAATAATCTATATCTGTAGGTAAGGTATGAAAACTTATAAAATTATTTGCATTCTCTTCTTTTAACTTTCTTTGAAAACAGTACAGTAACTGCTTCGAGATATAAATTTTGATGAAACTTTGAAATGTTGTTAAAGCGAATAACCCGCAATATGTCTATGCGAGCCTCGAACTAAGAAGTACACTGTATCCATAATATGTAGCACTATATAGTGTGGAAATTTTCATATACCAGTTTTCAGGTATTCTTATTGTTACATAGACAAAGTTTTAGTTTTAGATATAAAAAAAGTTACGATTTATTCGCAATATATTTTTCTAAATTTCTTCTCCTGATGTAGAAGAGCAAAAAATTTAAAAAATGACTTAAAATCATTCTATTTGAGTGAACAATCACTATTTTTTGAAAAAAAACAGAGCCTGTTTAAATTCAAGTGTTTCAACTTTCACTCGAATCAAGAGATTTTCACTTATCTACATTTTAAAAGTGGTAAGATAAAATTAAGTTAAGGGCATGTGAAACCCAGGCGTAGGAATCTTCCGAATCAGCATCGGTATTTTCTTCGTTTTCTCAAAATTAAAACAAATTTTCGAAAAAAGCGCTCTTTATTGCCCTCCGCGTTGGTGCAAAGAAGGACTGGTTTCAATTTCAAGTCATTCCGTTTAAAACTCTAGGAGAAAAATGGGATGAAAAATGTTACATTCATGTGACATATTTATACATTTTTCATCCCATTTTTCTCC
>JAXIUT010015078.1:2551-21352 GCA_035586675.1 Eurytoma californica
AATGTACATACAGTTCATCAGGATTGACGTAAAGGAGTCTGTGAAACCTAAAAAATTCTCAGACTGAATTTTACAAACAGATGCTCAGAGCTTAAATCCTCCAGTTATTGCTGAAAAAATATCCATGTCTGACTATACTTGGCTATTTCTACTGGCATCGCTAGTAAATCAATATCTTTAGTTTTACTGTAAATATCAACAAATAATAGATCGACGAGAAAAAATATCAAAAAAGACAAAGAAATAAGGGTTACAGAAAACATTTGCATTACTCGCGCATACCAGAAATAAGTTCAACGGCGACTTGACTCTCGACCGTACCTACTTGGCGGCTTCGCTTTTCTCGATTCTTTCTCTCGCGCCCTGGCAGACGTAGCCTCGGCTTTGTTAGTTCTGTTAGGACATCACGGTTGGAGGAATCTCCCTCCATCTTTCCCTCCACCTACCGACGTTCGCCTCGCGCCGCCGCTGCAGTAATCAACGGACAAAGCACCCGTCTTATTTCTTGATTTCCTTCCTACCTCCGCTACGATTTCTTTCTCCATTTCGGACCTAACACTGCCGACTAACGAGGAACGAGAACAAAATTTACTAATTATTTTAAGAGTTGCATAAAGAATTCTTCAGTTTTCCTCTAGAGTCAGATGAGATCAAAGATTTTTTCTTTAGGACATAGTCAAGAAAACTTGAATTGAAAATTGAATTTTTTTTCTACTGCTATGCGTATTTTGGGCAAGTATACCTGTAGTATTTGAATTATTTTACATCCTTCTGCGCTAAATATAATTTCCAATGTAATTTGTGCATTTTAAACTAGTGGAACCAAATAAGCCACTATAATTATAAGGGTTATTTAATATCTCCATAAAAAGTCAATCGAGTGCATTTTGTTTAATGTGAAGCGCAATTTTTAAAAAAATTCACGCAATCACAGCAGCAATCGCGGAAACTTTCGAAGAAATATACGTAGCACCGTGAGAGAATCGTAACAAAGTAAACAGAGCAAAAAAGAAAAAGAGAAGGAGTCAGTGACGAAAAGGGAAGAAGACAGAAAAAGTTCGGAAAAACGACGGAGTCAGGTACTTGACAAGAGCGAGCGGCTTTTTGAAAAGAACCGACAAAGAAGAGTCAAAGAAGTATATAACTAGGACTGTCGGTGCCGAAAGAGCCGCGCGAAGCGAGAGGAAAAAGGCAGGCAAAGCCGGCGCGATTCGAGAAATGGAGCGACGCGCGGCAAGTGATGCGAGTCCGACTTCGCCGGCGCCAATCTCTATCGGAAAGTACGACTCGCTCCTTTTCCCCCCTAATTACCGAAGAAACACGGCGCGCGGATTATCCGCCGGGAGCTCGCCCGAGCAGTCGCGTTAATTGCGCAGCCAAAGGGCGGACCGCCTCCCACGCGCGCGACGTCGCCCTTTTTTTCCCTTTCTTCGTTATACCTGCGTGCGGACGTCGCTTCTTTTGATTGCGATTGAGGCGCGAGAAAAAAGGCGACACAATCGCGAGAAAATAAAGTATGAAAAGGCCGCCCGAGCGAATTTCTCTCGCTGGAAAAGTTGCTTAAACGGGAGGAAACGAGAGGCGTGAGCTGCCGAGGAGGGGTGAGACGAGTCATTAGTTTGAATAATTACAAAGAAAAGGTGGAATTTCATTAGCGACGCGAATCAAAGCGCCGTGAAAAATTATTAGAAGCGGCGCGTAATTGATTTTTAATTAGTGCGAAAGGAGCCGCGAGACTTGCAGCTTCTTCATCTTTCTCGGGGCTTTAAGCGTGCCGCAAGGGATTTCGCGAAATGCGACTAATGGCTAGCCGACGATACTGTTTGATTAAGCGACCGTGATAAATGTTGATACCGCGACTCTTTTGACTCAACAAATTTTTTTCCCGTTAATTAGCTGGTTAATTAATTCGCTGAAAGTAAATGTAAACAAATATCCAATTTAAATGGTATAAATTTCGCTGATTAAAGAAAGTTTTAATTATTGGAATATTTAAGGTGTCATCATTTTTCGTAATATCTGTTATAAGATTTTTCAGGTTTTCATCATATAGAGGCTCTTTTGTACCGATATTTCGTGTACTAACATAACAGCCAAGGTATACGACTGAAACCTCAAAAATATTGTAATGAGTTTTGTTAATTATTTATTTGATAATTAAAAAACCGTAATTTCTTCTGCTTCTTGATGAACTTGCGACTTTTTAATAAATACAAAGTATATATATCGCAATGCATACTTAATTAGTAAAATTCAGCAGCAAATGTAAATTATGTATTTTCACGTAACAAACGATTCAATTATTCAAGCTTTGTATGGAAATGTGCTCAATTTTCCGGAAATCTTTAACGGAAACTTCCAAAACACCGCGTCGAAACATAATTTTCAATACCCAGAAAATTTCATCATTTTATTAAACGAACCAAGACTCAATTTCGCATGGGTGCAGCGCCGTTCTACTCGCGAAACAATAGAGCGGTCGGCGAGTTATTTGCACTCGAAACCCGCGGGTGCGCGCTACATCACCGGGCCAAATTACTATTTATAGAACGTAATGCGGCCCGTCCCGCAAACAGCATGCATTAAATATCGGGCCTTCCAACTTCCGGCGCTTACGCGGCCGGCCGAGCGCGAAAGATCGAGAAGCTTCGTCAAGGGGTAATTATTTTTGATGGATGGCTCGCATCGGCCTGGCCCGGGGAAACCCTCGAGTCCCGGATGCATTCGACGCGGAAAAAATTGCCAGAGGAGGAAGCCCCCGCTGGAATTTCAGCGCGGCAAACAAATGGGCGCCCGCAGCTGCGGCCGCGTCCGCGACGAGCTTAACGCCTCGAACCCCATGAATTATTCATTTCATTCGCGGCGAGCGAGAGCGAAACAATGCTTTCTTTCTCCCGCGCGGCTTACGCCTTCTCTTCCCTCCTTCTTTTTTTTACATCCCCGAGGCGCGGGGATGCACCTCGTCGACACGCCCCCCGGCCGAGATTTCGCCTTAGAGCGAGATTATTGCGGTATCCGAAGCGCGCCGCGGCGTTATCTGCCGGATAGAAATTAAACTGCACTGTCTTCGGGGTGAAATTTTAATTTGGAAAAAGTGCCGACGCTTTCATTAAGGTTCAGGGCCTTATCAGTATCGTGCAGGTTGGATAATTGCCTTTTCTTTTACACTTACATCACTTGAAAGTAACAGTGTGAAGATGATTGATAAGAAAAATTATAGTTTGAACATTATTAAATTATTTTCATGATTTTTATAATATAGTATAATATTTACAGAAAACTAGTAATACCGTCATATGTTAAGTATATTTTCTTCATGAGTAAGATAACTACCCTGAAATATATAGACAAATATCTTTTGCCTTATCAGCTTGCTCTTCTTGCCGATATCAGACTTTGGCTTAAGGAAAATATGATCGAATTTTTTTTTTATTGATTGCAGTCATTTATTCCATAGAATATCGTAGCTCAATGGGATGTGGAGCAAAATACAAAAACACCCAGATAAAATTATTGATGTGCTTTTAGGTATTCCACTTTTCCCCAGTCTTCTATTAATATAAAACATTGTTTGCGGTTATTATTATTATCTAATTCAGTAAAAGATTTTGCCAGCATATAAAGTATGCATAGCAATATTAATAAAATAAAAATTGACCTCCTTATCCGATAGGATAAAAGAATGAAAAGTATTAATAAATTTTTTTAAAAATCAAGAGTCTGTTTATATCTGTCTGTTTCTACATCTATATTTTAAGCGCAATACCTATATGATAAAATAATATTTCAAGCGTCACGTATTAATTTTAAAATAAAATCTCATATTGATATTATCTCTTTTCCATTATTTTATTTTCATAAAAAAATTTATTTTGCATTATTAGTCAAACGCTCGAAGGTATAAGTATGATACAATATTTACCCTAGTATCTTCTGATAAATTGAGAAATGTTCGCTTAATACGCTGAATCGTAATTTATCGAGCGGAAGATAAAAAAATATTCTTATATTTTATCCAGTAAAAATTTTCGAGCTAGAAGAGGCTTTACTTCGTTTAACGAGTAGAGCGCGCTCTAACTGCTTATTAGGTACGTGACGCAGCTCCGAGCCACGTATTTATTATTATTTGGCGATTTTATGTACGTCGGTGCGCGCTGTCGGTCGGATCTAAATGATGAAGCATGATTGCTGATATCGATCGTTCCCAGGGCAATATAGCCGGGACTTGAAGGTTTTACTACCGGAACGTTTTTACGGAGCCGAGCCCGTTACCCCGGCCAAATTAGTTGGGGCCATTTAACGCATTAGTTCGTAACCTGCACGTATCGCGAGAAAATTCTCCAATATATCTGCTTCAGGGGGCCTTTATTAGCTCGGATACAAATCCAGCTTCGCTGGAAAAGAAATACGCATGAAAGCTGCGCAAATAAAGCCTTTAGTTTCTAGTTACTCGTGCGATCGAGTGATATCCATTACTTCGATCGACTGAAACTAATGTGCACAGTGATTGATCAGGTAAAAATAAAAATAAATTTTGATACATATTTCAGGTATGGTTTTAAGTCGAGGTTTACCGCATTTAGAATTTCCTATATTAAAGCCGTAATATATTATACTATATCATTTATTCTATTAGAAAGCTGTGTTTATTATCTTTGAAACATAAAATAGTGTAGACTTAGTGAAAATTAACATTTTTTTAATATAGACAAATACAATGTGTATATTAAAATATTATTCTATGTTCATAAAATATTTTTCATAACATATTTATAGTAAAAACTAGAGATTGATTGTAAAGCGTATTTTCAGGTCCGATTGAAATTGTCACTCGAAATCTGTTACTGGTAGTAATTAGTAAACAAAAAAAATGAAGCGCATTTATAAAAGGCTAGTTTCAGTGAGGATCCGAGCATTTTTCATTTTTTAAATTGGACACATAAATCAACACGTTTCTCGGGTGGCACGCCTTGGCCCTCTCTTGGCGTGCTTCCAGAATCATAATTTAACGCTTTCAATTCCTTCCCTTTTTTTCATTCTGGAAATTATCTTTAGCGATTTTTAAAGAGTCCAAACCACGCGAAAACAACCGAACCATAAACAAGACGAGTGCTCGGCACAGTGCGTGCTAGACCAGTAACGCGGGATTAACGAGCTATTTTTTGCCGCTATTCACTTTGTTTGCTTATCGAGCGTTGCATAAGCTTCGTAAACAAGAGATAGGCAATATTAAATGTTTAACGAGGCTAGAGCACACTTTCACTAAATGAAATTCTAAATTTCATTTGATGCACTATTCATACAAATATGTTTTGACAAAGATGGATTTAATAAATATATTTTATTCAATTTCATGTAAAGAGATAGATTGATGTCATTACATTTGCCTGACCATAATCGCCTTATACTACTCACACTATTCGCAATCACGTAAAGGAAAGAAACTACTTTAAAAGTTGATTGAAAATGCTGAATTAAAACTGTTACAAGATTATAATTAATTTGTGTAAGTAAAACAATTATTTATTACTATACGATAAACAATGTAAATGCAAAGGAAGGATGTCTACGGATATCTCTTGAAAATCAATAGGAAAACTCTGTTACTGGTAAAAGTGTAAAAAATGCATATAAAATAGAACATTTATTTACGAATTTAATCTTTTATTAAAAAGAAAATATTGAAAATATAATTTTTGTAATTATTGCTACCGAATGCCGTACGAAATCTGGCTTTTTCTACTTATTTTAGTAAATTGTACCCCCGTTTTTTTCAGTTTTCCTTTCGATTCTCAACATTTATTTTTTCATGATTTTATATTATTATTAGTATCAAATAGTGACAAGAATTTTCTACATTTCACTCACAACTGATCTGTGAGTATTCACCGTTGTGAGTTGCCTGACACTATTCGCTTTATACTACTTATTCTTGCTCGATCACTAAAGCGAAGAGGAAAATTCAAGACACGAAGTTTATTTCTGAATTAGAACGGCAGTGAAATTCTAATTACTTCGTGCAGTTAAATTGTTTATTTATTGGACAAACAATAAAATTAAAAAAAAGTAAACAAAACCAGAATCTTTTGAATCTTTTAATTAATGTTTACTTTTTTTTAATTTTGCCATTTATCAAAGAATATTACATTTTTTAAATAAAATGACAAGAAAATTTGTCGGTAATTTGTACACCATTTTGACAGAATTGGACGAAATTACATGTTCAATACAAATTAATTAAAACAAATTAATTGAAGCAAGAGTATAATTAGCATTGAAATACAAATGCCATTCGAATTGCAATTGCAACACATAAATTTATGTATCATTTTCAAATGTTATCAATTAAGAAGTCTCTAAGTTTTAAATTACCATGGAGTAACTTTATTTATCAAAGACCAATAAAAGTTATGGATGGCATAATAAAAAAAAATTTATCGAAGTTTCATCTGATATTTGGTTTATCATTTCTTACATTTCATGGAGCAAAGCTCAGCGATTCCTTTCGCTTTTTCCCTAGGTCGTTCGAATGGCCTACGGACACACCGCAGGATTTCCCAAATGCCAGAAAACATCTTTCCGTCCCCCTTGCGAAAAAAAAATCCACCCCCTCCCGAGTGACTCACTGACCGACCTCTGTGTCCCGCTGATGATTCCCAATTTTTCTCGCATCGACACGTCCGGGCATGAAATTTTAACGAACGGAGGGCCGCGGCCCCGATAAATAAAGCGTCCGACTGGGAAACGAGTCGAAATTCGCAACAGTGCGCCTATTAATCTTGGCGCGACGCGGCGGAAGGGCAGAGCCGGCGCGGAAGCGAGAATGGCATAGGAAAGTATATGCACGGGCGCGTGTAAATGGCCGGGAGATAAATAGACCGAGGAAGCGGCGTTGTATGCCGAAAAAAAAGGGGACGAGACGGAGAGCGAAAAGCGCGGGCGGGAGGGGGGCGGGGGGGCTGCCTGCCGACTGACAATTATTGTGAAAAATAGGGCTTGTTATTTTTTTTCCCCTGTACTCTGTCGCGCGGTCGGCAATTTCGGCCGCTCGCAAAGTCCAAAAGGTGGAGGCCTCGCGGGAGGGACAGCTTTAATGGCAACGCGCCCGGATAACACGCGTGCCGATGTGCAACCGGACGCTGTTCCCTCCTCCCTCCACCCGTCGCCCGCTCCCTCGTTCCGCTTCGGTTTTCTATTCGTTATTTTGTGTCGCGCGCCCTTTCCCGGCGGGTTGAATTTATTTAATTTTTTTATTTTCATTTACGTCACTATGCGGAAGTTTAACATGTGACGGTAAATTGTTACTCGGCTGATACGGACGAGTAGTATGTGTTTTTATCAACTGCTTCTTTGTTTTTCAGTTTATTTGTTTAAGATTTATTTAAGTAGTTTATATATATGCTTCAATTAAATATTAATGTATTTAATTATATTGAAAATTTACTTGTTTTCATATTACATATGAATTATTAATTATGTATTGATAATTTCAACCTAATTGGTCTAACAATGGAATTAGTACTAGACGTTGCGTTATAAGATATTTTAACTTTCTCACCAAATGTACATTATTTCTTAATTTCAGCCTACCAAACGGACCATAAATATCATGGTACTCTTAAAAATTATATCTCTTTCACAGTTAAGTCTGCTTTCGCAAATATAGTCACCTTTCAATCCTTTCTCCAGCTTCTTAATTTCATCTATTCCTCTTAACATAATAATAATTTCAGTTACGAGGTTCAGAAATTTGTTATCATTTATTCTTAGAGTAACACTAATAAACTTGCAAAAAAATTACATATTATAAATGGATCTTGGTGTAAGATCAATGAGTCAACAAACAATTACAATAAAAATCTGTTTATCTGACCGTATAATTACAATTATTTTTCAAAAAAAACAACTTAATAATTTAAATTTTTTGCAATAGCAATGAGAAACGACAAATATTTTTCCGTTATTTTAAGCTTGTTTTCACTCGGGAATAACAAAAACAAAGGAAAAACAATTTCGGAAAACGCGAAATTGGATAGAGTCGAATAAAAACACGAAAGGAACGAAGTGCAAGGGCGAAATAGAGGGGAGCGGCGAGAGAAGCCACGCGATGAAAACACTCGAATAATGTGCGAGGCTTTTTTTTATTTCCGTTTATTAACTTTTCCTGTGACCGCACCGGCCTTGCCAGACCATTTTTTGCGCATTCGCAGGGTCGGTACCCCCGCCCCTCGGCCCTCTTAATCTCATTCTCATTAATTTCCTCCCCCGCGTCGCACCGCTGCAAATTCTGAACTAACGGGACTTAAAGAATTTCTCGACTGACACCCATTATGATGCGATTTTCTACTTCATCATGAAGCTGAAGATGACTTTATCACTGCGCTTTTAAGTACATTATCTCTGCCTTTGTGAAGGCACTCGCGCTCGCAGCTCATGCACTCTACAAAGCTTTGCTTATTGTTTTAAGCTTGAAAAAAATGTGTTGAGAGCTGTAAAAAAGATTTTTTAATGTTTTATAAAAACGCCTGTTTATCGCACGCAAGCGTAAAATAAATCGGCGCTTTCGCACGTTGTACTATAAAATATCGTATGATACGAGTGCGATAAGTGATTTTCGGACTCGCGTGAATTATCACCCTTGCTTCGCTAGGGCGCTAAGCTCACGCGAGTCCAAAAATCCCTTTTATCGCACTTGTATCGTAATCTACTATTGCATTGCTTTTAGAATTACTACGATGTAATCAGCAGATTCATTACTTTACGAGTTTGTTCATTTATAATTATATCCACGTGTGAACAATAAATGGTAAAAAGTAAATCAAGGATTGCGGATATTTGAGATTACACTTCTTTAAATCAATAATAATTTAGAAAGAATTCAATATAGTTATTATACAGGGTGTGTCCGACCAAAATGAAAAATTCGATACCTCCTAATAGGGAATGGACTATGCCGGATCGATTGGCTGTATTTTGAACTTCCGACTCCTACCGGAATTTATTTAATTTTTCATTTTATTAGATACTGTATATTGTGTAACTTTTAATAAATGAAATCTTACAAAGAATGCCAATGAAGTTTCAGAATCAATTGAAGCGAATTGTCAGGTGCTGGCGTTATTTATACCGTTTCCAATAGTCGATCGCGAGTAATATTGCACCCCGGCAAGTTAAAATTGGAACGAATTGCTTAAAGCCGGAATGGATGTTGCGAGGGTCTCGATAATAAAAAGGAATCGCCTGTATCGTGTTCTCATAAATAGCATTCCTCCAGGGAATACTTGATTCTTGCGTTTCCTCGTCGACGTCCTTTGACACATCCTCCACCGTTGCTTATTGTCAATTCAAAGTGCTTCCCGCTAAATATCGATCCGTAGGTGACCCAGTACAACTGATAACTGGCCTTTGCGTCGATTGTGCAACGCACAAAGGGAAAAATGAGTAAATTAGTTTCAATTGCGACGAGAAAAGGAGCTAAAGTATTCCTTTTAACGGTTAATTTACGAATAAAAAGCAATCTCATCGCATCTCATATTCATTTGTAGTTATAACGTACAAAAGCCCTTTCGCTGATTATAATTGAGTAGAAACATTTTTATTTGTAAATACTAGCAATATCCAACGCGCTTCGAGCGCTTAGATTTTTCATATATATTTATTTACGTATGTGACGCATTATAATTTTTTATGTTGGAAAATGTCTATAAAATTTTTTTTAATTTTGGCGCTATGAATCCAATCGCGTTTTTAAACGCTTCGCAACATCCTGCCATCGTTTTTTATGAGAGCATAATTGAATTATCACTTTTTGTAAAAAAAAAGTTAAATGTCACTTATGCGTATATATGCAGATTACGATAAAATCACAACGAAATTTTTACAGCCTCTTTCGTACTACATTCTGTCATGAAATAACACTATTTTTACATGCAGGATTTCACAGCTGGAATCGCGTCGTTCACTTTTCCCTTTGCCATATAACTGAGCGCGTCGATACCCCGCGCTCTTACAAAGCGGGAAAATATGTGTAACGTAGCCCATTCCCGGTATACGCCCGGGCGGTCATTGGCACGCGCCTCCAGTTAGAGCGGGCTTTGATTTTTATTGGTTCGATAATCCTCGAGCCGCTCGCCGGGGCGATAATCGAATGTAACGGAGGTAACGACCTCGTCCCCGGTATCGCGCGACCGACGCCGGCTTATTTTCACCGGACGATTTCCTTACGTGGGGATATTGCTCGGATCCACTCTTATTTTCTTTCAATCTCGCCCAGGGGGGCGGGATAGCACGCCCCAGCGAAAAGTAGCTAGCAGGGGCGCAGCTTTCGTTTTCACGCGCCTGCCCGATATCTTTTTGCCGTCGCGATGAATGATATCCCCGACTCGTTTGCTGCGTGATTGAATTTCAATCGCACGAAGCAGCGCCGATTTGTAAGACTTATTGTAGAACATTTGCGATTCTCGATACTGCGAATAAGTAAATGTTATTCACGAATTTCGCATAGAATTATGCGCATTTCCTGTACCGTTTGTAGGACTGCACTTATGTAAAATGCATTAATTGTATAATTCGACGCAGAGTTAAATGCATGTTAATTATGTTTGCGGGGCTTATTAAACTTAATTTAATTCTAGATGACAAATAAATTATGATTTTAGTCCTTGTATAATTAATAATTAATAATACTAGTGGTCAATGCGAAAGTCATTCTAAATGTGGAATACATTAATTTGATCCTCACGTAAAATAATAATAATATTAATTTATTTTACTTGAAATTACACTGGCAGTGTGCTTAAAGGGGTATTAGTAACAAAGTGAAATTAATGACTTTCTAACATAAACACAAATCCGCGGAAAGTTTTGCGCGGAGTCTAAAAAATCCAAAGTAGCCTTGGGTCCCCCCGCCTTATTTACATTTTAACAAAGTTTTAAAATTTTCCTCTTAATTAGGTCAGACTGATAACAGATAAAGGCACAACTTTCAAAATTGCGAACTAATGAAAAAGTAGGTTAAGTCTACCTCCGCCCGTTTACACGCCGGACTCATTAGGCATCCGCGCACATGGGCCTCGGGTAAAATAATCAAGGCTCTGTAGGCCTCGCAGCCGTCCTTTGCCCCGCGGAACTTGTAAGCCTCTCCAAAGCGCGCAGTAAAATCGCGATCAAACGCCGCCTCGTTTCTCCTCCTCCCCTCCCCCGCTTTTTAACTCGCTCTCATCGGAAAACTATAACGGAGGGGGGAGGCCGCGAAAGGACCGGCGCAATTTGCCCCCTCGCGCGGAATGCAAATCGTGTGCTCTCTCTTGATTTCCCGGCGGCGCGAGCGTGCATTTTGCGTTACCCCCCGACCCCCCCGGGTTTGCTTTGTTTTCAACGAACGCGCCCCACGCTCCATTTCAATTTTGAGCCGAGCGAGTGGGTGGCTTTTTTTTTCGCCGCGCCGCTAGAGATGTTCGCGGGAGACTACGCGCGGCGCAATGAAATTTGTTTAAAAGACGAACTAGGAATTTTCGAGCCCGTCGAGAGAGTAATTGCCTTTATCCCGATGGGATCTATCCATTAGTTTTCAACGAGACTGATTTTTCCGATGTTGTTAGCGTGTAAAGGTTATCCGCCGTTTTCAGCGGAGCGTAAATATTTGGTTGGTTTTTTTTATTTCTTTTTTGAGTGATGCGATGTTGAACGTTACGAAATTTTATTTCTTTGCGAGTGAAATTAACTTTACTATAACTGTGGAAAACCAGTAACTGTTCTTTCTTTAAATTGAGATTTTGATCAGGATAAAATTTAGTTGCTATGTAGAGTAGAAATACCCTAGTCGTTTATGATTAATAAAATTTTATAGTTGGATATATGAACTATTATTAATTTTCTTTGAAAATTTTTTTCGTATTTGATTTTATAAAACTTTTCTGTAGAAAATATTTAAAGAAATTATTTTATTTAAATTTGGCAAACATCAAAATAAAAAATGAAAAATTCAATTCGTAGAATTATGAAAATGAAATTAGAATTAAATTCGATCAAATAATGAGTCACGTTGTTCCATATTAATGTTCTAGCACGTTTTGGTACTAGGATTATTACCCTTATCAAGCTCAATTTGTGTGGTGTAGTCAATAAGATGACAATTATTGTTCGTACCAACTAATGACTACACCATCCAAACTCAGCTTGATAAAGGTAATAATTCGATTTGCATGAAACGTTGCACAACATTAGTACGAAACAATAACGCCTACTCATGATTTTATCGAAATTAATTCTCACTTCATACAACGAAAATGAGCAGTAAAACTGAATTTAATTGAAATGTAAACTTCTAAAAAAATCCCCCCTTATAAACAACTGATTGATTCGCAAATCCTTATACAGCAAGAGTTACAGCAGGGAGAGACTGAAAACACTAATCGTAAAGCGTCCCCATTCCCAGTCCGTGAGCGCCGAGAGTTTGATCGCATTAAACTTGCACTCTGCACTTCAATTCGAGTGTGTTTAGCGAGAATCGACTCGGCGAAACTGTAATACTCGCATTTTTCGAGCGCCGTTTCGGCGGAGCAATCGCGAGCCGCCGCGGCGCTTCTCTCATTTATATTTTAATCCGACCGCCCTTTTCTCCGCTCGAGTCGCGCCGGCGTCAAACGACCGATTGTAAAGCGACGCGGCTAAATCAGGAATTAAAATCGCCGTTCTTTTGAGGCTCGAGCCTCGTCGACACTAATTTATTTACGAGCAGGAGGGACGGAGAGCATCGCAAAGCGACGCGCCGGCGGCCGATTGTTATCGGGATTGCTCTTTACAGATCCGCGCGCAGCCCGTGCACTCGGCTCGCTCTTGTTCCCCTACCCCGCGCGCCGCCGGCGGCACGCATCGGTGACTGCGCTCGCTTTATGCGCGCGTGTTTGATCGCCCAGGCTGAAGAGCCGCTGCGTTTTCGGTTTTTACTTCCTCTCCCTTTCCCCCGGCGAGATTGCAGATCATTTACTCTTTGAGCTATTCGCGAATTTAATTCGATTGGCTTCGCGCGTGATTGGGCAGTTACGTTATTCTTTTGTTGGGTTTATTTTTTAGAACTTTTGCCTAGTATGATTTAATTTACTTCATAAAAGACGGTGCTTTCGAATTTATGGTCTAAAAAGAAAATTGGCCGATGTTTGTCATTGACCTTTGCAAAAATCTTCAGTACAGTAGTATATAGTATTCTTCAGTAAGTAAAAATCCTTGTTTCAATTACAATTATATTTGTTCAGATGTAATGCCAAAACACACTAAATTAATAGTTATTTTGAAATCTATAATTAATTTTTATGCATCGTTGTTGTCAACAAAAAGTATGTTTCATTTTCGGCAAGACGTAGATAATTTAAGAATATTATCACATTTCATAGGTTTGCAACGATAAAATAAACTTTATTCAACGGTTTTCACCAAATAAATACATAAATCACGAGATCCTCACAAAAAAGCACAGATCCCGAAGATCTCGGAAAAAGCTTATTTTGTTATATTTCCGTGAAATGTACTTATTTTTATGAGAATTTTATAAAAAAATGCTTTTGTTAGTGGCAACATTTTCTAGAGTAAAGTAGTACTTTTTTTCTGTGCTGATTCTTCTCGCTAAAACGAACTGCAGTGAGCATTATTTTGTGCTTTATGAAAAGATGAAATGTGTTTTTTTTCTTAAATCTCGTACTGAGAGCAATATCTTTTTTTTTATACAATAACTATACCCTTCAAAAATTAATATAACTTTTATAAATGTAAAAAATTTATGCATTAAAAGAAAACCTTGATCATAATTTAAATTTTAATTAAAATCCGTGTAACCCTATACGTGAAAAGAACAAAGTAAACGATGGCCCTCTTCAGCCCACACAATGACGTGTTACTTTAAAACTTGAAAAAGAAGAGGAAACAACGCGCAAAGGACCGTCAACTTTTTTCCCTCGGCCCTCCTCTCCAGTCCCATTCTTTTAATATAATATCAAGCCTCGCGTATTTTTTCAGCCGTCGCGTCCTGCGCAGAAGCTCGACATCGTCGGAGGGTGACCGGAGAGAGCCGTCGCAAAAGCTACCGGCGTCCGAGCCAATCAGTGTTCGTCTACTCCGTCCACTCGCACCTATAGGTGCTATACACATATATATATATATAAAGGCGAGCGCCAATGGACCGAGGGGTAGCAACGTAACGCAATAAGGAAAGATTTCATTTTTCTCGGACCCTCCGCCACATTTCCCCACTTCCGCCGGTGTGTACTGGAGGCGAGCGAGCGTAGCACCCTCTAATTTTATCTCGTCGTCCCTTCGTGGAGGAGGTGCTCCGGGGCCCCCGGATCGACTGTACTGTCTCGCCGGGGTGCGTATAGCGAAGGACCGAGGCGCGGCGATATTGAATTCTCGCGCTTACATTATCATCGCTCCCGGAGGACGGCGCGTCGTGTCGCGCTCGCGCTGATTTGCGATATTTTTCTTTTCTGCAGAACGAACGTGGGATTTTTGTTTTTTTTTCTTTTTGCTCCCCGCGGGCGCCAGGCAAATGCCCCGTGGGATATTTATTACGCGCGCGTTATTTGTGGTTTTATGCGAATTGATGAATCGCTGCTTGGAATCGCGATACGGCCAGGCGGTAATAAAATTTATGTGCAATAAAGCGGCTTTTAATTAAATTTTTTTGGGGAATTTTCTGTTTTTTTTTTAAAGCAATAATGACGTTTATATTGTTTTCGATAAGAGCCGCGGAAAAGGCGATAAAAATTTAATAAGCAAATGATTTAAGAGGACGTGATTGGCTGTAGACCTGAGTAATAATAAAATATTTATATATAGATTTTATTATTAAAAAAAGTTCTTTCTGTGATTATAAAATACTATTGCATTAGAAATAGCAATTAATTTTGGAATAGATAGGTATTTCAAACCTTTAATACTTATTGGAAAGCCATAATCTTTTTTCCAATTCTCATGTTGATATAAAATTCATGGTTATTTCGGTCCGTTACTTTTCTGAAAATCTGCTCGTTGAGTGGGTATGACATTTTTTAATACAATTTTCTACTGTTTTAATTCAGTTCTCTATAATCTTATCGAAGTAAAAGTAGCAAAAATCTATATCACAATTCATTTAACCTCTTCTTATACGGTACTTTTTATACGATTAAACTTCAATTTAGGTGTTTTTTTAATGTGATGTTAGGAGCTTCCTAAATTTTGTTTTAGCTTTTATCTTCAATTTAAATGAAGTTATAGTAAACATAAGAAAAATATCGGTGTACGCATATATGTACAAGTGCAAGAAGTAATTTCTGATTTAAATTATATTGAAGAGACAAGATCGAAACATAAAAAATATTCGTCAGCTTCGCTCTCCACATCTAAAATATATCTAAAACTTTAATCATGTTAAAATTAAATATCTTTAATTCACATGTTGATTTTCTTTACTGTATATACCACTTTGGTCAAATGTCCCATTGCAATGCCTCACTCTCCCTTTATAATTTCATAATGCATAAGTTTGTCAAGTCCCTGAAAAAATTACGCACACGAGGAGTCGCCTTTTATGTGATAAAGCAGCATCTTGGAGTTTCCAACCGCCGGGGTGAATAGTAGTCGTGTCTAATCGAATGATATTTAAATTTAAATTGGCCCCGAGCAATAAAGCGTTTAAGAATTTCAAACTCGATTTGACTTTTAAAGCGGCCGACGACGGGAGAAGGCGGGCGAGGAAGGATCGCTTCGCCGGGTGACACTTGACCGGCGGAATAGAAGTACAGCTCCCCCCCCATCCCCCCGAACGAACTCGATACAAGTGCCCCTCGAGTGTTGATACGCCCGCGGCTGTGTCTCAGCTTCTCACTTTCGTTAAATTCTCGCCTCATTATTTTACTAATTAACGCCAGGGTATACATTACACCCGATTATTTTTTCTGCGCTATCGAGCCTCTTACCGGTATTATTGAAAAGCGTTAGGTGTAGGGTTAAAAATAACGAGATCGTATTCAATTTTGCTGCAAAAAAGGCTGATGAATATTGATGAGTAATAATTAAGCAATTTTTATTATTTTTACAGAAATTCTAGTTTATGTAATTTACATGTATTGTATTGTAAAAATTTTACGTGTATTATGCATAGGTTTTAACAAAATTATTTGGGTAACATACTTGATTACTTTACAAGTGGAGTTTAAATATCGAAGCTGGTGAAATAAAGGAAATTTAATTTCCTTCTAGGACAGTGTAAAAAGGTTACTTGACACCAATTTTACTGCTACAATTTAATTAATTTAATCAAAGTAATGAAGAGTCCTAAATGCTTCAATTTCATTCTCTCTTTAAAATAAATTTTTCAAACAAGCATTAAATGGATCATAAGTCAAATTTTTTTCTTTTTAAATTAGTGCATATTAAACAATTACTTACACAATAATTAGTACTCTTTCGCTAAAAATGCACTTTTTCGGTTAAGTGTTATTTTTGTTAGGTAATTCATTTTAATGAATTGCATTTTTTCCCTTTTTGAAGCTTGCAATGCACAAGAGAAAAAAAAAACCCTCCGCTTTCGAAAAAATTCAGCCACTCTACGTTTAATCGGTTCAGTATATTCACTCGAATCGAGTGGATTTTTTGCTTCACGGTAATCGATGGTTTATTAACAAAATGTAGTCTACTACAGTAAAGCATAGTAACATGCTGTAATGACCAACTTTACTTGAATTTTAAACTAAAAATTTATCCTCGTTAAAACAGCGCCAAAATTTGTTAAGACGCCACCGAAATACAGAATATCGCGCGACCCCTTACGCACTCCTTAAACGGCAACTCTCGTTCCCGTCTGAAAGAAATCTCCACCGCATTGTTGCCGAGAGTTACCTGCAAAAAATTCCACATGACTATTAGTTTTAGCATTTCTGAAGAGGAGAGGTCCCCGAGAGCGCCGGCCCTTGTTCTACAATCCCGTAATGCGAAATGCTCCGCGGCGGAAACAAATAGGAAGTAAAGAGAGAGAGGGGGAGCGTGGAAAGCCGAGAGAGGAGGAAGAGAAAGGCGGCGAGGGAAAAAAAAAACGCGAGGCTAAGCCCCGGGGGAGCGGGAGGAAATAAAGGGGGCAGCGCGCTGGAGAGGCGCCGCCTTCTC
This sequence comes from Eurytoma californica, assembly GCA_035586675.1. Taxonomy (NCBI): domain Eukaryota; kingdom Metazoa; phylum Arthropoda; class Insecta; order Hymenoptera; family Eurytomidae; genus Eurytoma; species Eurytoma californica. Next base: position 19,688 of record JAXIUT010015078.1, read on the forward strand.
GTCGAGTGCTCTCCTCCACTTTTCGCGATTCGCCCCCCCTCCCCCCTTCCTTCATTTTCTTATATATTTTCGGCCGAGGTCCGACCTCATTTTTTTTCTACTCATCCCTCTTGTCTTCACGGTGGCGCGCGCGCGACGATGACCCCCGGCGACCTGTTTAGCATAGGATGCGCTCGCTCGGCATAAGTGCAATCTTAAACGCGCCGGCGCTCAGCTCTCTCTCTCGTCGCCTTAATTTTTCGCCTCCCGGCGTGCGCACTCGCGTTCGCGTTTCCTTATACCGGGTTCTTTTAGCCGGTCGCATTGTGATTTCGGGTTTAATGAATTCTCGTTAGCGGCGTCGACTTTTTTTTCCTTGCAATACTTCTTGCCATCTAAATAGAAAAATTATGAACATGGTTATAACACGGTCAGATTAAATGCGAAAAATAATAGTCAAGATTTAATTTTGTATTTTATTGACTGCAAGGATGGGAACACTGAATCGATGGAAAAATTCTGTTATTTAGGTTTTAAAATTTATTTATGTTTTAAAACATTTGCGTTGACTTAATTATTAAAATTACTTAATCGTAAAGTAATCGTGAACTACATCATATTTAGGAACAGTAATATGCAAATACCAAAGTATTAAATTAAATTTGAGTAAATAAAATAAATTGAAGGGATTATACCGCTGCAGCTTATGTTAAAACCGAATAACAGAATGATATAACTTTGACAATTAAATAGTGTTTGAATTTGTTGAAATTGTTTGATGTTGATTTTCGTTTGAAAAATTATCGTGACCCATGGAAAATCCTCGCACTGCAGAGTTGCCAAAAAATATTCTATTTAAAGAATTTAATTGTTAGGTAAAAAATTTGTTGAGGTACTAGATTATTTAGACTTAAATAAACTAAGTCTGGAAACATTCAACTAATGCACGTGTCAAACAAGCCTTGCAGTTAAGGAATATACACGTGAACTGAAATTACTCTACAAAATTATAATATACCTATTAAAGTTATAAAACTAATTTAATATTTTTAATAATAAATAAATATTTGAATTAATACCTTTGAATTACTAAGCATAAAAGCTTAGTCTTCCTCCAAATGAACCTACTCCAAGTCAACCCCGTTTAATACGACGTGTGTCCAAGAAACGTTCCGAGAGTGTCCTCGTAAAAGAAGAAAAAACGCGGCGGTGCACGAGAAACAAACCTCTTTCTTTTTGAGCGGGCACGGACTCATTTGCGCGCAAAGAAAACGTCCGCCCGGGCATGGAGTGGCGGGCGAAGAAGAAGGAAGAGGTCGAGGTGCAATCCCGCGGAGAAAGAAGGCCGAGGCCTAGGCGAGTGCAGTCGGAGTTGTTCCGCGCCGCGGCCCGCCGCGCTTGATTAAGCCGAGAGCGCCCCAGTGATATCGCCGCGCCACTGGCGGAATGAAGAAATTCGACCGGAGGAGAATCGGCCGCTCGTTTTGACTGCGAAATGAAGCCAAAGCTGAAATTCAGGATGAAAAAACGGCAGCGGTTTAAAGTGCCCCTGCCGTTGGGAGATAAAAGTGTTTTGTTTATTCTGGAAAATTAAAAAGCTTCGTGAAATTAAATGTAGAACGTTGTATTTGGAGGGATTGTTAAATAAGCTTTTAATACTCCATACAAAATGTTTATGACGTATAT
>JAXIUT010015099.1:0-21322 GCA_035586675.1 Eurytoma californica
TCGCTCCGTTACAAAAAAATTTAGTAATTTTTCCTATAATTTCTTGCAAAGTTTGTTTTTCATTTTTCTCAGTGTAACATTTGGAAAATTACGTCCCATATGACTAGGTCATTTACAGAATCTCCGCATATTTTCAGGTTTCTTATGGTTTTATTATTAATTTGATGGACTGATAATTAATCCTAGGTAGGGAACGTAGCAGGAAATTACGTAGGCCTATTAGCAAACAAAGAGGAGTTCCTCCTAACATTTCACATCGGGTGAGTTAACCGAATCCACTTTACGGGATATTCATTTTCCCATTTGAAAATATCGAAGATCCAATGGACTCTATTTTTACTACAAATAAAACTTGTTTTTTCTTTAAACCGACATACTCTTGGCTATTTCTGATTCCCTTCCCAGGCTAGGGAGGTGGATGACATTCCCTAAAAGAAGGTCTTGAAGTTAAAGACCTTAATGCTCTCCTGGATATTAGTGACTTTCCAGGTTATTGGTTCAAACAGGCGCAGACAACAAATCTCTTGAAAATAATGCGGCTACATCTTCAATTTAATTTTGCTCCTTCTACTCCCTGGATCATCTTCGACTATGTGAATTTAAGAGAACAGTGGGCAAACATCTTTCCGATCTTAATACAAATCTACTATAGAGTTGCAGAGACTGCTAGACCAACAATAGTGATTATAATATTGACATTGCTTTTTATGTAATTGAACTTTGATGGCCTAAAAATATTCAGAAGTAAGAGATTGTACTTTATTTAAATATTTTATGCAGATGTCAATAGAATTTATGGTGTTGATCCGATAGATTCTTAATTAATTTAATTGTTCTTGTTAGGCATCAATGCACTCGATTGAGTATTGTGTGTATTATGTTTTGTCTCTCATACAAATAAAAAGATTCTATTTATTTATAAAACTAATTCTAAAGCATATATAATTATACTGAAGAATAAATTTTAATAGGTTATTTTTATAATATTTTATCAGAATACTCAAATTTGCTTTATTATTTATCGCTATACAAAAACATTAATTGTAAATATAGGTAAATAAATATAAAAAGATCTTATTAAATATTATAAAACTTATTCTTAAGATTAATCGCTGTCCTAATCGCGAAAAAATATATTCGCATGAAAAATGTACAGTTACCCTACGAGCGGGTAACGAGATGAAGGAATCTCGTCGAGTCCATTCTGGCGCAGATGAAAAACTACACGCACCGTACCGGGCTATATCCATTAATATGGAAATAATGCGCTAAACCAGTTCTGCCTCCCTCGTTCGCCTATTCTCGCTCGCTGGTCGTCGACTTTCTCGCGCACGAGCATAAGCTTTTTCGAGAGCAGAAAAATGCCGCGCGCCGAAAAATTGCCCGTTGCGCAGGAAAAAAACCGGTTTTTCGCCGATCGCTCGAATTTTCCATACCGATTTCATGCAAATCCGACGCACGTTATTGTTTTTTTTTGTTTTTTATACGAAATTTTTATACGAAAAAAATTTAAATAATTTGTGATGTTTTATATAGAAGTATTATATAGAAATGCATGAGAAAACTCATATGAATTTGTTAGTTACACATTCATTTCATAAAATGAACTTCACTGAGTACAGGTGATTAATATTTAAATAAACTCGTTAAGTGACCGTCGTTCCGGTTTTAAAAGCATTTGTATACCCTGTTACATTACCATTTGTTTTGTTTTTTTCCTTCTTAACTTACGTACAATAAAACAAAAAAGTTAGACGATTTTTATAATTTTTCTAATTTTTATACCGAACATAATAATTCTCAATTAATTAAAGGAACAAAAAGGTGATGTTTTTGTGTCTTTAATTTTTATTCCCGGAAGATTGAAAAAAATGTTTGCATTTATTATCATAGAATCGCGTATAATAAAACTCGAATGAGTTAACTAATTATTTCATAACACGAACTTCGCCGAGTGCAGGTGATTAATATTTAAATAAGACCCGCTAAGTAGTTGCATTTACTAAAATCCAGTCGGGCCTTCATATAATTCTAATACGAATATAATCATAGATCGCGCCAAGTTATGATAATCACGACGCGGCGTCGCGCATTAATTAGCCCGGGCCATTGACTTTTTCCCATTTTTCGAGTCACGTAATAAGCGACTTGGAAAGTGCACGCGAACTTTTCCGAGATCGAACATTAGTCCGGCCGAGGCAACAAAATTTCCATGAATTCCTGTGCAATTTTGATTGGGAAAATCCGTTGCGTAAAGGATTGTTCGGAGTTATGGCTTGAAGTAACTTTCACAAGCGATAGCTTAACAAGTTTTCAATGTAACGCTATCGTGCGTTGCAAAAAAAAAATTTTTCGCGCTCACCTTTAAGATTTTAAACTAATTATAACGGAAATATTTTTATCGCGGTAATGATGAGAATCGAAGAGTAAGGTGCACTTACTCGTTACACCGCTAATTATTAATTGGTACGTTAGTGGTTGGGTTATGCAATGTTATTAATGTTTTTATGCATTGCGCATTTTGCTTGGTATTTTAAGAAATTAGCAAAATCCAATGCGCTTCGCGCGATTAATTTTTCTGTTGTTTTGATAAAATTTAGAAAAATATTTAATTGTCAACAAATGATAGGTTAAGATGCATTTCTAATTTTTGAGTTTAAAAATAAATCTGAGCAGCATTCATTAATAAAATTATCTTTAATTAGAAAATTAAGAAACTTTCTTTATTAATTTATAAAAACAAACAAAAAATTCTTTTATAAATCAATTTAAAAAATGATATTCATATAAAAACGAATTATGAATTTTGATTTGGTTAATCAAATTGCTTCTTTAAATACTTCGCAGCATCCTGCTATCATTTTTTTTTAAGAGCGAATTTTGCATTATCATTGATTTCACTTTGCTCGTCAAAATATAAAGCTAAATATTTGCTGCAATTATGTAAAAATAATGGCATGATGTACAATTTTCCGTTAGACTGATTCGATCAAACTCACTTAATGATAGGTTTTTAAAAGTGCTGACATTGTTTTTCCAATTACACTTATCTTTTTTCATTAAAATTTAAAATGCTATTTACTACATTTTAAAAGATTTATTTTTTATAACAAAAGCATAGCTTTAAATTAATTGGTATTATCATCTTTGAATACTGGTATTTATGAAATGTGTTTTATAATTTTATTTATTTATATATCTATTAAATTAGATCGTCAGAGTCCTTATTACAATATTTAATACAAAATTTTGATTAAAAAAATTGAGTTTTCAATTATCAATTTTTTCAAAGTTAAAGGAATTATAAAAATAATTGTAATTTTTTTTCTTGAAAATAAAGACCATTTTGAGATTTATTTTGAACAGACGCTTGATATCTCAATGGACCTTGATCACTATATTTCTATAAGAGATTAGGAAAAATTTCATGCGTTAATTTAAAATTCTTCGCATTATAATGACATAGAAAAATACCAAAATGCCAGTAGTTTTTATTTTTTAACGTCTTAATAAAGACAGTTTAAATAAATTAATAAAAATAATGTTTATATATTACACCTTTATTTTAGATATATTGAATAAGAAAAATAATAAAATACTTCAATCAATGAAAAAAACCATTCTGTTATAAAAAAAAAGTGTCGTCCATACAGCCAACGCGTCGGCCGGTAAGGATGCGCAGGCCTCGATTAGTCATCGACGAAGACAATCGTCCGGTGCGCTCGCGCGATTTTCCTCCGATTCGGAAGGGTTCGCTCGCTCGCGCCTTTTTCGCGATCCTCTTGCGCAAAGCGCACGCGGGGAAACTCGTGGGTGGCGCGCCTGTATTATGCACAATCGCCGATCGTAACAGTGCGACTACGTCGCCGGCACCTTATACGCTCCACGCGTTCAAGTCTCCTCGGTTGATCGCAACTGTCTTTACTTTTTTTTTAGAATTTTTAAATTATCAGGTGATCGTATTTTTCTTTTTTTTTTTTTTTTTTTTTTTTAATAGTCAATGAGTAAAACGTATTTCATAAGAGGCTGTTCATTATTATGAGATATGATTCTTTTTGTTTCTGTTTAGTTTTGTTACTTATACATGTACATTGAGTGTGTAATGTATGTATATGACTAGACTTAAAAAAAAAGTTGATTATAAATTATATTTTATATTTTTAATTCTTTACAATCTAACTGTATACTTCTGACAGAGCTTTTGGAATTTTTTGATTGCAAAAATATTTTGAATTTTCGCGTCGTCATAATTTGGAAAATCTAATTGTATCAAGTTTTGAAATCCTTACTTCCTTCAGCCAGTCTGTCATCGATTGAGTATAGACTGATGTTTCCAGAAAAGCTATGAAAAAATACCATTTTGTCCGACGCTTTTCTGAGATAATTTTTATAAAAGATTCTATAAAAGATAAATATAGAGGATAATTTAAAAAAAAGGTATAAAATTATTAAGTCAAATTCTAGGATAATATTCTATTGTATATAAATATGTATGAATAGGAGTAACAAATTAATAAAGATTTTATGAAAGGATTTCTATTGATGTTTTATACAATTTAAACTTTTATTTACGATGAGTTAGTAACTATTTAAAATTTTTAAACATTTTATTGATAAAATCCATTTTCTTAAAGTGTTTATTATACAATTATAAGAAAAAGACTATTTCTGTTTATAACTTAGGTTTCTATACAAAAACATAGTTATCTTTTACAGACTGATTTAAACACTCAATAAACTCTATCCCCTTTCAACTATTCATTGCCCGTCCAAGTTTCTTAACTGACCCGCAAGCAAAAAGCGCGTAATTTGCCCAATAAATTCAATTACTCCGCTCAAATCCCCCACGAAAACAAACAGGAATGTCATAACAGATATCGATCGGAACGAAAACGCCGGGCGTCGATTGAAATCCGCGCGAGTGACAGTTACAACTTCGGAAAGTACGTCGGAGGAGGTAACGGCCGATAAATTCCATCCGCATCGCGGTTTCTTGCCTAGTCCCCCCGAGGGTAGTCCCCGGCGTTTTTCGGTCCCGTCTCGAAAAAAAAGGCACCGTCTTGCATAATGCGGAGGAGGAGGGGAGAGGACAGCATCCCGCGACGTAAAGTCACTTTCTAAACCGGCGCGATTTATACGCGCCCCGGAGCGTCTTCTCTCGCGAATAATTAATCAAAGCGCGGGGTTTCGGTTGACCCGTCACTGTACGCGTCGCCCGATCGCCTCCGAGGTTTTTCTTTTGCTTAGGTACACTGCTTATTAAAGTGTGTAACTGGCGGTTTACACAAGCGCCAGATGAGATCGAAATTTGCGATGTTCTACCCGGAGGTTAAAACTATCTGAAATTAAAAAGGTAATTAACTTATCCGATTCTAATCGAATTCTAATGTGTGTTTCGATTTAAAAGTTAGGACATTACTTTTTTTATTAAATTAAATATGATTTGTGTGTTGTAGTTTCGATTTAAAAAGGAATAATCGGTTTATTATTTAAAATTTCCTTGGAGAGGTTGAAGGGAGAGTAAATTGAAAATAAGTTAGATTATGTTTTGTTATGTAAGAATTGCAAAGTATCCTTTTTAATAGTCAAGAAAAACGTTTAAATAAAAATAATGAAAATATGAAAAATATAAATTTGAAAAGTAGCAATTAATTTTTTTAAGCATAACTCATAATTATTGCGTGACCTAACCAATTATTTTTTGCATTCTTATCAAAATCCTTGAAAAGGAAACGATAAAAGAATCTTAATAGCATACCATTAATATACTAACCCATAAGGGGCTATCGTATACCGACATTGCAGTTTTCTGTTTCATTCAATAAATTTTGAGATTAACAAGTAATCTCGACCAGATCCACATTCTTTAGTCTTTAAAGAATGTGAACCTTCATTAATAATCACAGTATTTAAAAGATTTAATTAATAAAACGAAAAATCGTAAATGACGGTAACCACGTATAAGGTGTAGAAGTCGAATGGTAATTACTGCCTTCGAATCAAGGTCATTGATCGTAAGTCACAACTGGAATAGTATGGGCTGACGATATATGTGGCAGTCAGATATGACATGATCAGTGCCGATGATTTGAAGATAACTATAATTTTCTGAATTACCGACGATCGCTATATCATTATATACCATTATATTATATTCAAAACATTTGGGATCGTCCCGTTTTTTCTCGGGCCTCTTGTTGATAAATATTCTTAAATAAGTTATATTTCTAGTAGAAATTCATCATTTTTAGGTTATTTAAAACCATATTTTAGCTAAAAATGGCCAAGAATTAGTCATTTGGTATTTGAACAACAATCATCCAATTTACAATCAAAATGTCGTTTCATTTATGGGCAATTTGTAATCAAGATGAAAGAATTAATTTTCTTCTGGCAAATCTTTCCCCAATTTTTAACAAAATTAAATTTTAATCAACATTGTTCCCACTAGAACCTTTAAAAAAATGAATCTCTTAAAGGAAAAATAAAAAAAGTTTCTGTCCATCCACTCGTCCTTAGACACTCGGAGGCCAGCTCCTCAGAGCGGAGGTTGTCAGGTCGCACGGATCTTTAATTGCCGTCGTGCATCCTCCTACCTCTTTTCTTTTTTTATAATCGCACCTTCGCTGACCTCTAGCGGTATACGGAGCTCGCGCGGCCGGGAGCTAATTCCCTCTCATATGGGGGCCCGTAGTGCCACGGCCTTTGTGTCCGTCTTCCCGGCCATACTCTAATTAAGCGTCTCTCGCATTTAAATCGGCCCCCGGCCCTCTCGCTTTTCCCTCGGCACAAGGTGAGAGACGATGAAGACGGACTGCCGAGCGCGCGATTGCGCGAAATCGTGAGAAAAGCCGTGAAGAGCCGGAGGATTCTTAGCTTGTGTGGCGAGATTGACTGCGACTGCTTTCAAGAACCTACGATCTGGATCTTTTTGGTCTTTGGAGAAAGAATGAAAATTCAAGGGAAGTGAGAAAATGTTTACTTCCTTTTAGGAATATTTATGAAGGTTTTTTATTATTTTTATCTTTCGGATATCGCTCTGTAGAGCTTGAAAACCATATTGAAATCTTTAGAAACCTTTAGGAATCTTTAGAAAAAGTTAGAAATCCTATAAATCTTTAGCAATTTTTAGAATTCTTTAGGTATCTTTAGGTACCTTAAAGAATCTTTAGATATCTTTAGAAATTTATAGGTTAAATTGGACGTATTAAGGATCGTTAGTTACCTTAAGGTGTCCCTAACAATATATCCTATATATTTATATTATTTTTCATATATTCGTATGATTTCTTATATATTTTATTATTATTATATTTTTAGGAATCTTTAGATAGCTTTAGGAATCTTTAGATACCTTTAGGAATCTTTAGACACCTTTAGGAACCCTTAGGACTTTATAGTAATTTAGAAATCTTTAGAATTTTGTAGGAATCTTTAGGGCTTTCTTATAGTACATCGTCACAACAGAGGAAAGTACAGTATTATTCCCGGGGGGAAAAGTTTTCAGCCCCGAGCGAACCGAGGTCTGGAATTTTCTGAGGGAACAATCTACTTTGCTCTTATGTGACATAGGGTACTTTACTTCAGATCCCTTTATAATAGCTACTTTCTTCAACACAGGGAATAAATTGCCCTGTTTTGAGGGAAAGAAAGAGGCTTTTATAGGGGGGTCGGGAGTAAAAAACTTTAGGAATTTTTATATATTATAAATCTTTAGGAATCTTTAGGAATCTTGACTCAATATTGTATTATTATATTATATTATCTAAAAAAGTGAATGCTTACACAGCTAAAAAATTGTATCGAGCAGCGTTATTTTATAATTAAAATGATACATCTATACCTCTCGATTTTGATTAATGAGATAATATAAGCTCATCAACAACTTAAAAAAGAAATAAATATAAATTTCTAAAAAGATTTTTAGGAATTTCTTTATTGAAATAATCATAATTAGGCTATTTATGGCGGAGAAAAGAAATGCATTGTTCGAAAGATATACCGTGGCACGAGAGCCGCGGCAGCATTTAGAAATTGCGTTCCGCAATGAAAGGAAAAGATACGCTAATGAAGAGTTTCTGTATATAAACATAATTATGCAACCCGAGATAAATTCGAAAAGAAAACAGCTGTTTAACCTGTATGCCTCCTTTTTTTTCTCCGTAAGAATTTACCTGGCCATTACGTAAGGCCTAATTACTCGCCGAGCGGATAAAATAACGTGGCTAAAATATCGCGATGTTTATCTTATCAGTTTTCGAAAGAATTCTTTTCACTTTTTTTTTCATCGTTCCCTCTCATTGCGCCGACGAACAAACGCTAATTTGTCTAGTTTGGTACGAGACCGCCGCGGTGTTTTGTGTACTCAGGAGGTTTACTGCCGGCCGAGGTGCGCATAAACCCACGGAGTTACGGTGTAATGAAACGCTGCCGTTTTGCCGTTGACTCCGTTTTTATATCGGCATTATATATCGAATGGGATGAAGTTTTGTAGCTGCCGGGTACTACGTTTTTGTTTTTCATCGCGTTTGAAAAGCATTTGGCAATCTGACGTTAAAATCCGCGCTATTCGAGGAGCTTCGATTGTTCGATCGCCTCGCTGTTATCTAAACGCGAATGCTTGCTTCGTTACGTACGTTGGTGAGTGTACACTTGCTACTGTGCAATGCGATAGTGAAGAAAAACACAAGTAAACTTTGTTTCCAATTAAATTTAAATGGCCAAGTTAATTAGCTTACTTTTTGAACCACAAAGTGCACAAATTAACTTTTTCGCACTTCGTAAAATAGTATTTTGTATGAATAATTAGCGGGAGTGAAATAATACTTTTACCGTCATCTAACCTCAAAGTGACAACTTTAATGTCAATTTTCGGTCCTCGGGAGGTGAAATCCGTTACGCAACTCGGTGCGTAAGCGATTTTTTTTACCGACTGTGCCTTTCCGCCCTCGTTTGGTATTAAAAATAATATGACAATTTGCATATTTCATATTTATATTTCATATTTAAGTTTTTATAAATTTTGTAATACTCATATATAATTATTCATAACTTTAGAGTCAATAAAGATTTTTCAACAGCCTCTCAAACTATCGATCATTTTATCTTCTTTCATTTCCTTTTTTGATGTACTCTCTATAGGATGTATCAGAAACAAAATTAGAGACAAAGAAAAAAAATTTAAAAGAATTAAATAAATAAAATTTATAAAATTAAAAAAAAACAAAAGAAATAAAAATATTTAGAAAAATGAAATAAAAAAAAAACGAAAGAAATAAAAAGATTTTAAAAAATGAAATAAAAAAAAGTAAAATATAGAAAACTGAACTAAAATTACTCCTAGTGTTCTAGCTTGCAAAATAAAAATTCACTTTAGATCGAGAATTTCATCCACTAAACAATTACAAAAGTCTATGTTTGCGTCTTTTACTTAACATTCAAGAGCGCAAGGCGATTCTCTCACTTGACTTTTTGTCGTCCTCACTCCAGGATCATTGTATTTTCATAATGTACTATTTTTAAATAAATATATTTAACAAACAAACAAAAAAGCATAATATAATATAAATAACACATAACCTGTAAAATAAAATCATGAATTAATCAATAAAGCAGACTCTATTAATAAAAATGTGCAGAAGCAAATGAGCCATCGCAAGTACGAAGAAAAAGTGACGTAGAACATATAAACAAAAAAGAGGATAAATCGGTGGATGGTGGCGTGACATATGGGAGGCCCGAGCGCGCGGGCGCGTCTGAAATTAAGCCGGCGCGCAGGGGCCGGCTGCTTCTGGAAGGTGTAGCCGAGCGAGCGCAACAGCCTTCGCATTCTTCTTGCGGCGAAGTGAAAGCAAGCGGTTTCAGGGAAATTCTGACGAGGCGATTCCCGCGCCGCGTGCTCGAAAATCCAGAGGCCGCGACGGCAACGAGTACGCCGACGCGACGCTCGTCCCACCCACTCCGGCTGTTTCTACTTCCGCGTCCTACTTCCTCTCCGAGGCGCGGATGTTTTTTCCTCGCTGGGGTTTGGATTTTACGAGCAATTAGTCAATGAAGATGCGATAAGAGACTCTTGATTGTTCTGTGCAGTTTTCTTTTGTTTTTAAGGAACAATTGGAGAGTATTATTAGTATTGCAGTTATTAAAAAAAAAATTATAAAAAAATATTTTTTGGTAAATTACATTGTTTGTAGATTACATTATACACGGTTGAAAATTCTGTGTTTTGTGTATTTTGATATGAAATTACACCAAATTTTTGTTTGATGTACACTCTTTGTGTTTTCTTTAACAAAAAGAGTGTGTATGTAATACTCTTGTTTTGTGTACTCGCGCATTATACACTTACTATTGCATTAGAAAACAATTTTCACTAAATATTTGTGTAGTTTTCTGAAGCTATTAAAATAAAACACAATTTTAGTGCATAATAACTACACAAATTTATACTGAAATATTGTTCGTTCAATTATAAACACAAAATAATTGTTTAAAATTTAACGAATTTTTTGTTTAATCTACACTTTTTTGTTTAATGAATTCTTTTGTTTAATGTACATAGTAGTTTATTTTAAAAGTGAGTTTTTTTTAATATTACTATATGAATTTTGTTAAACTTTGTATAAGTTACACCTGTAGTTGTTCTAATCCTCAATAAATTATACTTGTAATATGACTTTTTCAATGACTTTGCATACGTAGTTTATTAAAAATAAATTAAAGTACATTAAAGTGAACAAAAGAATTTTTGTATGTAAAATACATAAATATTGTATTTTACAGTTTTCAATTCAAGGCTTTAAGTCTCGAAGCATTCAACAAACATCCTTTAAAATATGTTAATTTCCATACAAGTCAAATTAAATCGTAAATTTTATTTTTTTTAACACGATCATATATTTTAAAAATGCTGCAATATTATTGTTGATTTAATATATTATTGTGGATTTTATAAATTTATTTATTTTTGCCTCAATGTAAATCAGTTTCTTAAAATAATTTATTTTTTACTTTTAGTATGTAAAGCATTTACTTTATGCACAATTAATCAATATGTAGTTTTTTACAATATTTATGTTACAATTCTTTTGCAGATTATTTATTCATTTTTTAAAATATCGCCCACACTTGTTAAAATACCTCACAACATAACTAATCAAGAATCACCCGCTTAGCTCACTAATTACATAATTTATTATTATAACATTAGAGTAAAAATACTGTCCATAAATTAATTATTATAAATATCATAAAACTTTGAATTCCACTAAAAATGGAATACGCATTATAAATGTATACAATTAGCAGTATGTGACCTAATAAGTATAATTTTTTTCTGAAGTAAGTCATTAGAATAGCACAATTAATTAGAGGAACCCAAAACTACAGTCCTTATAGAAAGGCACGAAGATTTCCCCGTGCATTCAGAAAGTTACGCAAATTTTACGAACCCAAAGCAAATTGGCCGATCGAAACAATTAAATTCGCTCGTGCCCGATTTTACTGTGCTAAAATTGAATCCGCGCTCTAACTACATTAGGCTCGTGACTGCGACAAAAAAAAGATGAGAGGAAAAAAAAAGTCGTGCTAATTAATTCCGAGCTCTCGTACACGCCTTTAACGGCCTCATTTATCTCAATGACTTTCAATTCGAGACAAAAGCAATTACCCCCGTCGGGTCAGGTGAAATTCCCCCGCCATGCAAATCGGCTAATCCCGTACGCAATCAATTATCTACGAAGCCGCGTTTGTCCCGCGCGATTCCATACGAGTCCCGGCGATGCCGCATAAATCGCCGATCAATCACCGAGCGCCGGCATTATCGTCACAATGGATAGCGCTCGGTATCAATTTCTCCGGCGGGCTGCTGCTCTCACACTCGAAATTTTTCGAAGCGGAAAAACGCCCGCGTCACCTCACTCTCCCTTTCGTCGCTTCTCCTCCTCCTCCTCGGCTGTGTTTTCAGTGCGGCGCTTCCGCGGAGCGATTTGAATAACTAGCGGTGAATTTCGTCGCGGATCGGTAAGGCGAGAAATGAAAAGTGTTATCGCAGATCAATTTCTCCGCGCGGCGCTGCGTTGTGCTAAAAATGAACTGGTTTAATATTGGGATTTGACATCCGTATATAGTTATACCCAAGTTACGCATATATATAGGGGAAAGCGGGGCATACTGGTCCACTTGATTAAATATGTTGCATTTGGTGTGAAAAACCTTTATTAACAAGTTTCATTCAAATTAAAGCATTTTGAAAGATCATTATTACATTGCACTATTACTATATATTATAGTAATGATATTCTTTCAAAATGCTTTAATTTGAATGAAACTTGTTAATAAATGTTTTTTTTTGCCTAGCGGGTCGAAAGCGCCCATTTTCGCCTCGGGCGCTCAATCGCGAGGTGCGCATTTCGACCTCACTAGGTAAAAAAATAGTATACGCACATCGGGAGTAAATAAAGAATGCGTCAAATCGCATGTTTGTTACCCTCAGCTTTCGCCTCGGGTCACAATTTACATGCGGTTTGAGACATTCTGTACTTTTACTTCCTAGATACATAATATACTATTCACACCAAATCCAACATATTTAAGAGGGTGGCCCACTATGCCCAATGACTCGCGGCCCTCTATGCCCCGCTTTCCCCTATATATAGAGCTATATATTGGGACTTGACATTTCCAGTGGCGAAAAGTGGAACTACTCCAAGCTTGCATTGCAAGGATATCTATATATTACAAAAATGGCCACTCTAAGCTTGGTTTCAATAGGGAATATTATAACTATATATATTGGCCACGCCCTCATGTCAAGTCCCAATATCTAACCAAGATGGTGCGAGTTAGTCAGCGTTTAACATAGGCTTAAATGGAGCAAATTACTTTTTTTTAAAATACCGTTTATTAGTAATTACTTTTACCTAAAAATTAAATAAACATTCTGAACAGGTTTAAAATAGTTATAATTAGTCCTAAATAAAAGGTTTGTTTAATTTTAGATAAAAATAATTGTCAGTAGGTAGTATTTTAGAAAAAAAGTTATTTGCTTCTTTTCAGCCTACACGGAAAGACCAGCTCAATAAACATTACCCTTAAATTAGCAGAAAAAATTACAAACTAATGTTTAGTAAAAAAAACGCCCCGAATTTTTTAACAAATTTTACTAACGTTCTTGTAAATACTTTTATGGGAAAATTTTACCAAGTTCATAGTAAAAATTGCCAAGCCTTTAGTGAAAATTTCCAACTACATAGTAAAAATCACCAGAAAGTCAAGGCGTCCCAAGATTACTGCAAAAGTTTGGTAATTTTTACTGAACTAGTCTCCCCGCGTATGTAAAGCACTGGCTAATTGGCGCCACCTTGGTTAGCTACATATCGTACTATAAATATGTATTTTGGTTAGCTATATGTACAGATGTCAAATTCCAATAGCGGAAGGTAGAGCGCGGTCCTAACATTAATTTAAGATTGTATTAAGATACTTAAATTTAAGATACTAAAAATTAAGATACTTAAATTGCGAAAAAAATTTGGAATCAATAGTTAATTAAATAGAGAATTTAAATCAATAAGAAACAAAAAATCGCTGTTACTTTTTTTTATTTGTAAACAGTAACATTAACCCATTCAAATTAAAGTGCGATCAGACTTTAATATAGTGCATAATATTAGTTAGTACATTTTCCCCCAGGTGGACTCTGAGTCTAGTATCCTTCCCAGTAAACGATCTGCTCCCTCAGTTTCATATATTACGTACCTTTAGATTCTAATGATTACGTTGAAGAAAGTTACTACTGCTCCACCATTTATACGATGATAACCGATTATAAAAAAATCACGGAAACATTGAAAAAATCGATTGATTTCTCATAATAATTACAATCAAATGTCACTAAAATTAGAATGAATAACCTACATGTGCATATCTTTAGCTATTATGTGGGTACGACCGGGACAGCGGAATCAGTTAACGATCTTTTCTGCTTTTTGCGCTCGTTCGGTAATCGAAAAAAGGCGTTTACTCGGTTATGGTCTATTTAAATTAGGTCGGTCTGTAGGCAGGCGTTTAGTGGCTTTATTTTGGGAGAAAACTGTGGGATTTCACACTTTTACGTCTGCGTATTGAGCTGCACTGTAATTAAATGCCTCCTTTCCCATTCCTCGCATTATTCCGCCGGAGAAAAAAGAAGGTCGTTTTTACAAGACTTAAAAGACACATCCCGCGCTCGGTCCCACCGAAATTTCGCCCACTCGACCTCGATTTCACCGCGCGCGGGACTGTCTTCGCGTTTATTTATAGGATTTTGTTTATATACCCACCCGTTAATTTTTATGTAATCTTCATATTTCTTTTCCTCTTTGTGTTGCAGGTGAGTCACTCGGATTACAAACGGCACTTAATCTTCTTCGCTTAGTAAGTTAAACAATAACACATTTGATACTGATAATTTATGCATTATTTATTTATTCAAAATATAAACGTGCCGCTAATTTATTTTCTGGGGATTATTCGGATGAAATGAAAAAATTTGATAAAGACCTAGAGAAGCCGTAGGTAAAAGGCAGAGTCATTGATAGAAGAAAGTGAATGATTCAAGCGGAAATTAAAAATTCCGAATAGTTAATAGGTTTGGGGGAGATTCCCACAGTTTTGAAGTATTGACCGCAGGCTGTAAACAATTCACTTTAATTCTTTTTTACTGAATTTTGTTTCGTTTCGTTTGCGAAAATACACTTTTTCATTCGCCGTGAGATTTCAATTTTAAAATAAATCGTCGGCATCATTAACATCGCTATTCTCGGACAATTTTCACAATCTACCGATTCATCAACTTCTTAGCAAAAAATTTCAAACGTAAATCATAACGGAACGAATGTCTTTTTAATCGCCATAATTGATGTTTTATAATAAGAAATGTCAGCTACTTTCAGTGTCGCCGCAGTTAAGGATGGAGACTACTCGAGATTTTTTTCTTTATTTTTATAGTAGACCTTATGAAAAATATTTTACTCTATTAATTGACTCGAACGTTCTGTGGCTATTGTAAGAGTGACAGTTCACTCTTGAAAAATATTTTATAAAAAAGTAGTACAAAAACTAAGAAAATTGGTCTAAATAGAGCTTTAAAGAGCTTTTAGAAGCAGAGAGAATCCACTTTAAATTGTAAAAATGACTCTTTTTAAAAATAGTACTGGCGATGAAATATTTCGTCTGCGTACTTCAGATTAAATATACCATTTCTAATGTACTTAATAAAAAGATTTGTGGTGTGGAATTATTGTAGGTCATTTTTAAGAAAATTGGCGGCAAAAAAACTGATCTTTTAACGTACTTCGAGTAGTTTCCAACGTTAAATACGTTAAAAAACCGGTTTTTTTACTGCCAATTTTCTTAAAAATGACCTACAATAATTCCACACCACAAATCTTTTTATTAAGTACAAAGAAATGGTATATTTAATCTGAAGTACGCAGACGAAATATTTCATCGCCAGTACTATTTTTAAAATATGTCATTATTACAGTTCAAAATGGATTCTCTCTGCTTCTAAAGGCTCTTGAAAGCTCTATTTAGACTAATTTTCTTCGTTTTTCTACTACATTTTTGGTAAAATATTTTTCATGAGGTCTCCGATAAAAATAAAGCAAAATAATGAAAAAAAATCTCGAGTAGTCTCCATCCTTAAAGAATTGCTTTAAATCATAATAAATCATAATATTTTAAATTTCACAACACGACTCATTACTTTATTTTTACTAAAATTAGTTTACTCACGGTGGAAAAAAAGATTTTCTAATTATTTTGAAATTATATAGTTTACTCAAAAAGCTAAATTTTTTTAAATAACGATTATAATCTTTTGATTGGAAGAGGCAGATTTCGTTGTTCCCCGCGAAGAAAAACACATTTCGCAGTTCCCCGCGTAAAAAGCATATTTCACGAGATTTCAATGAAAAAAAGTATATTTCATGAGTTTCCCCCTTGAAGAACAGACATTGTTCAAAAACGTTAAACGTTTTAAAACCGTGTCATAAACGTCCTCTTGAAAATATGTGCTGTTAGATCCTCAAAAAGGCACATTTTGAGAGATTTCCGCGAAAAAAACTTGAAAATTCCCAAATGTGCTTTTTTCGTGGCAAAATCCGAAAAGTGCTTTTTTTCGTCGGGAACAAATAAAATGTGCTTTTCTTCGTTAGGAACGACGATAGGCGGAATTCGTGTCGTTTTTAACGATATTATAGCTATAAGTTTAGCATATCGTAAAAAATTAGCTAATTTATAGCTATAACATGCTTTCATTTTTCACCAGGGTATTTATTTATTTTATGGATATTGCTCTCATGTGTTATATAAAAATACCTCACGCAATTAGTACACAAGCCGTTCCCCCATCCGTCTTATCCCTCGAACTATCCTTTGCTTTGCGCACTTGTTACGTAACGGTCAATTATTTAGACTAACCCCTTTCAATGTTGTGCCTCAATTCTGAAATTTTAATCGTTTCTCAAAGCGCCTAATTCACTTCCTCGCCAAAATCCCTATCTACCATCAAAAAGGCAACATCGACCCCATCAAAGTGCCGCCGACAGGCATAAAAAAAGTCGGCCGTAAAAAACGCAAGCTCGCGCGAAAAGGCTCTCTCGCGGGGAGCGCACGGCCGAAAAGTGCCGCGCGTGCGGAGGAGAGGGAACGCAACGACCTTCCTTTCGCCGCGAGTATAAGTAAGCGGGACCTCGCCTATGCACCCGCCGCCGCTCGCGTCTCCCTCTCTCCGCGCGCGTAAGTGAGTGTACTTGCACCGGTGCAGATACCACGCTAATGTGGAGCAGCCGCTGAGCGCGCCTGTATGTACCTGCACTTAATATCTGCGCGGAGAAATTGATAGGTTCTTAAACATCGGGATAGGCAGGATTTACGCGATGCATTATTTTTTCGGGAGCCGCGATGATGAAGTGTTTGGGGAAGGTCGTGTGAAACTTCTTTTTATTTGATAGTTTGGTTTCGATCATGGTATAAAGATTTATTAATTTGATGGTGTAATTTTGTATGGATTAATTTTTCATTTACATTCTTTCTGATAGATTCATAATTAATGCTAATTAAAACGATTGTGAATGATTTGTTTTGCCTCTACAGTTTACGATATGTTTAACTTGGACAAATTACAGAATAATAAATTTGTAAGTTATTATTTAGATGCAATAATGTATCAATTTTACACTTCTGGTAGAAACTTCACTTCACTTTATAATAGGGGAAAGCGGGGCATAGCGTAGTATTACTATATATATTTTTGTATTTAGTATAATATTGCAATGTAATAATGATAATCTTTCAAAATGCTTTAATTTGAATGAAACTTGTTAATAAATGTTTTTTCACATCAAATGCAACATATTTAATGGGGTGGCCCACTATGCCCCGAAGGTTCACATTGCGCCATGGCCCGCTATGCCCCACTTTCCCCTATATTAAGATTAAGATTTCCAAATGCATTAAAACCTCAACAATACTATGTCCTGACAAAATAAAGTAATAAACAAGACTTCTAACTTGTAGTCTTCGTTATTGTTTATTTTTTGCCTCTTTTAAAAATGTTTGCACCTGTTCATCGGGAATTTTAATTTTCTTCAGTACCAATATTATAGGGTCACAGTAATTTACATTAAACATTTACTATTAGATAATGCAAAATACTATTGGAATTTATGAAAAGATATTTACATTTGATATTATAAATATCTCTGCAAAATATTTGACCATATGCTCACAAAAAACTAGAATGTGTCAATCAAGATCTGAATTTACGAAAATATCACGAATTACTCTCTAAAATTGAACTGGTTAAATTTCACCGTTTCCAATTTATTCGCTCTGTGTCCGACTCATAGAGACATCTGGTGAATAACTTTGTTGAAAAAATTCCTCTTTTCTTATTTATTGGATAAAACTTTATACACATCAATAGGTGCACCTAGTACAAATCGTCAATTAGCCTTAGCCATAAACTGGCCAGTTACTGTTCAAAGACCAAAAGTGGCCAGTTTTTGGCCAAAAATTGGTTTTACATAACCTAAAAATTGATTTCTACCAGGGCAACTACTTACCGCACTGATTAATTACATTTATTATGCAGAGCACATTTTGTGGTTGGGTGACATAAGAATTGTATTTCGGACATCACTGCATCTGTCATACGTACATGTGCCCATTTTACCTCAAACTTTCGCCACCCAGGACACTAATGTCGATTCTTTTTTGCCCTCACGAACATGCGTGAAAAACCGATCCATGTACATAGTACGTTACGATTAACACCGGCAAATCCCCTCCAGAAAATCCAGTTGATAACTAAAATCGAGCAACTGCAACTTAAAACACAAGTGCACCCGAGAAGCCCCGCTTTCGAGTATAATTTTCGCAGCAAGTGACCGGGACTCGCGCGCCTCGACTCTCCGTCGTCCTTGTCCGGTTCTTACTCTCTCTTCGCCTCTCCCCCTCTCTCTCTCTCTCTCTCTCTATCTCTTTATCTCATTTTCTCTATGCCCGGTTCCGTCTCGGTTAGTTGCACTTGATTTAAAAGGGAAAGTCCCCCCCGGCTTCTCAAAATAACCCGCGCACAACTGGTTCTCGCTGTTTACATTTATTGAATTATTGCCGCGCGCCTTTCAGGAGACTCCCGGGGAAAATCGAACGCGATTTTCAATCTCATTTTTTTGGGGGGGAGGGGGGATACGCAAACGTGGTTTGCTCGTTTTGCGCACTTAGAGAGCCATAATTTGTTGGGGATTTATTTGCGGATTTGTTTGAGTGACTTGGTAATTAAGGAGGTGCTGTTATTTCTGCGGCGGGAGGGAGGTGTAGGGAACAGCATGCGTGTTTTGATTTTCTGGATTTTTTTTGTTTGATTAAACCGTAAATAATCGATGGAGTCATTTATTCGATAATTGATTAAGTGCTTTATTTTATAGGCTGGAAATCGGATTAACTTTGCCGACGTAATTGAATTATACGTGCGTACATGTTTTGAATAGATTTTTAAGAATCTTTAATTGATTATTTAAATAAATAAATTTAAAAATGATTAATTCGCAAACAAACTGTTATGTTTTAATCCATGATCAATTATTTAAAAAAAATTCCGGATCAACAATCTCAATTTTAATCCTGAAGTAATATACACTTCCGTAAGATCTATATAATTTACTGGACTCTTTCTTTATTAATTGATTAACTGTTTCAATGTGTAGGTTTAAAATTGGATTAACATTGACAGCATAATTGATTTATATATTTATGTGCGTATGGGTTTTGAAATCAATTTTTAGATATTTTTAATTGATTATTTGAATAAATAAATTTCAAAATAATAAATCTGTTTTTTTAAATCCGATAATCAAATTTTTTTTAAAAATTAAAAAGTATATACTTCACTGTGATCTTAAGAAATATAATAAAATTAAAAAAAAAACTACAAGTAAATAAATCGATAATATATATACCTTTTGTAGTTAAGCACTAAAAAAAGATCTAAGATCTAAAAAAAATGTTAAACTGTTAGGTTTATAGCGTATAGAAAATAACGCAAGAGTATTTATTTATTATAGGTGTTGAAAAAAAACTTATAAAATAAATTTTCGTTAAATATTCAAAGGCTCAAAGGCATCGTCCTTGATCACCTCTCTCTTTCTCTTCGCCTTCCTTTCCCTCCGCGATTCCCTCGTTCGAGTCTTGAAAAAAAATTGCAAATTAAATTCCCCGAGGTGAGTGCAAATTTTTGTTATTAACTGTGAAATAAATTTTTTTATTTTCCTTTTTGTATAAGTCGTTTGTCGGAAATGAATATATTTTAATAAATCCAAGGATATAAAGGCATGAAAAAAAATGAATGTAATTTTTATTTTCTCAAGTTCATATCGTTATTGAGATATAAAGATTGTTGTATTATCAAAGAAAAAACATGATTTTCGTATTTACGATAATTATTTTAATATTTTTTTAAAGGAGTAATACTTATTTATGTAACAATTAAATGGCCTTCATTGTCCTTTTCAGATTAACCATTCGGAAATATAAAAAGATATTAACTCTGTAAAAATTAATATTATTCTTGTAGGATAAAATACCTACTAACAATAAAATTCCAAATGATTTATGGTTACTTTTAATCCACTTTTTCAATTGTTGTAACTTTTTTAATATTAATATTCTCATCATCTATTGAGTACACAGTCAGTTATAAACTTTTATAAGATGAGAAATTATTCACTTTAATCTCATCTTATATCTTACAGTTTTATTTAACTTTTAAAAATTTTAAATTCGTTTCTCAAAATTAACAAAAAATACGTAAAATATTCAAGTTGAAGGGTTAAAATTCTTAAAAAACTATTATCAAAAATCATGCGTTGACCTATGTCTCTAAACGTTTGCCTTTACTTCCTGATGAAAAATAAACCATCTTTTCCACCTGGATTATTAACAACTAGCTAACTCAATTAGCTAACGATTAGTTAGTTTCTAGCTACTAATAGTTAGAATATTGCAATAAATTAATTTTATGATAAATACAAATTACAAATAAAATTATAATAAACTTTTAACATTATAATCAATTTTTGTATTTATTGAATATAACATTCAAATTTATTTAAATAATGAATTCTTCTTAAACGAATAATTAAGTAGGTTTTCGCTAGAAACCGTCTTTACGAAAATGGGCTACTGATAAAGCTATTTATAAAACTGCTGATGAGCTGCTGATGAACCCCTTAATTCGAATAGTAAATAAACAACTACTGATAAACTGTTGACTAACAACTGTCAGATAAACTACTTAGGAATACTACCAAATGAAGTCAGCAGTAGTCAATCTATTATTAGGATCAAGTACTTCGTCAGTAATTTTTAGTAGTTTGCAGTAGTTGATGAACTACTTAATTCCAACACTAAATAAGAAAGTCCTGATTAACTGCTAACATCTATTAGGTAAACTACTTAGGAATACTACCAAATGAAGTTAGTAATTTGTCAATCTACTATTAGAAGTACTTTTCCTACCATCTATTATAACCAGTATCATCAGTAAATTTTAGTAGTTTACAGTCGTTCTTGTTTCTTTTTCTAAGATCATTAAAAAAAGTGATGCTTTTAGCTGCAATTCCAGACAGAAGTGCAACTCATTGCAAAAAAGTAGCTAATTTCTAGTTAACAAAAGCTCTCAACCTTTTCACCAAAGCTTATTAAAAAAAAAAGAAAAAGAAAACTACAAATCGCCATTAAATTCCTCCGCATCGCAAGTACAACGTTCCAACTACCG